>SKCR01041593.1:0-102290 GCA_019454045.1 Zanthoxylum bungeanum
ATGAGGGAAAATCAAATACAAGATTTTAATTTCAATTTCATTTCAATTTCAATTACTAAGTTACTTGTTCCATTTGGTAACTATTACCAAAAAGTAAATCAACAAGTGAACCAACCAAAACATGCCATTTTTCTAACCTTAAACATAGTAAAGGATATTTATAAAATAATTACATTAATCATTTAACATTTAAATAATTAAATACAAATATCTTAAATATATGTATTATATTAACATTAAATATCTCAAATACATATATTAATCATATATGTCAAATATCATAATTTGACAATTAATTAATGTGTATTTAATAAAATCAAATATTAAATACAAATACACATTAATTAGGAAATGACCATTAGGTCCATTTGCTTGTATTTTTCGTTTAACAGTTAAACGATTTATAAATAATCTCCATTATTCATAAAAGTTGCCCTAGTGCTCTACGAGTATATTTCATTAGTGAGACTCTCTAGATTCAAGCATATTTGTCACGAAGTCCAATTTCGTGTCCATAATTCACCCACCCGTAAATTATGACGATCATAGATAAACTCACTGAATCATATAGGTCGATGTCATAGCATACGTATAATCCCTCCATCACAGGTATCAGGATTATCCCAGAGATATAGATATAAACGTCAAATCTCTATAGGTACAATCATGTCGATGTATCTGTTAGGGTTGGTGCTCGGAGTGCCAATATGTATCGTATTTATGTCCGATTCATGAATACGAACTGTTGGGGTTGGTGCTCAGAGCGCCAATTCCCGGTTGTATTTCTTTATGAATACTTCTATAAAATGTTATTATTTTGAATAATATATGCACTTTCTATAATATAATGTATCTTTTAATATGGTAAAGACGTAAAGACCTTAGAATGACTAGTCATGGTGCAGTTGCAAAAGCGTCGCAACTGACATTGAGTTGTATCATGACGTTTTCATTCTCGGACAGTTTCTGGTCAAGGTTTACACTACTTTGTCAGTATAGTAAACCCGTTGAGATCGGTACATGTCGTATACTGGAATATATGATTCCAATGGTTTCTAATGAACCATAAGTCTTGGAGACTATTATAGACGTGTAGGTGTTTATAGCGGATAAACACTAAACGACTCACCGAAGATTCTTAATAGATGGTACACCAACGTCAATAAGAATCTTATCGAGTTGAGTATCACTTGTGATTCTTCGACTTGAGATACCACTGTGGGCGCATGAGACATCTTCTACACTTAGATGGCAGTCACGTCACCGATCTATTAAGATCATACCTCCGCATGTTCGTTGGGTGTAGATATATCCTCAAGGTGTCCTGTGTGTATCGAGATAGGATCCGTCAGTTCTGTGTATCAGAACATAGGTAGTCCATATGATTAGCAATCAGATAAAAACAATGGGACCGTGGTACAATTTAGAAGTTAGTTCTAAATGTTCTTTTTGAGATTGCTAATAGAATAGTCGACTGGATAATCCCTATAAGATTTGACGTTTACATCTATATCTCTGGGATTTATCCGGATACCTGTGACGGAGGAATTATACATTTGACATGACCTCGACCTGTCTGATTCAGCAAGTTTATCCGTGTTCGTCATAATTTACGGGTGGATAAATTATGGACACGAAATTGGATTTCGTGACGGATATGTCTGAATCTAGAGAGTCTCACTAATGAAACATACTCGTAGAGCACTAGGGCAACATTTATAAATGATACTGATTATTTATAAAGTCGTTTAAAGGTTAAACGCAAAATACATGTGTAGGGACCCGATAGTCATTTCCTTAATTTTTGTGTATTTGCATTTAATGCTTGATTAATTCAAATACACATTAATTAATTTTCAAATTGAGATATTTGACTAATATCATAATTATATATATGTATTTAATATTTAATGTAAATATTATACATATATTTAATATATTTGTATTTAATTAATTAATTAATTATTTAATTGTTAAATGATTAAATTAATTAAAATATAGATATTTTTTAAAGTTATGATATTTTATTAATGGCTTGAGTTGCAATTGTTGACTAACTTTAATTCATTAAATGGTTTGATGATTAAAGTTAACAAGTTGTAAACTTAAAATTAATTGAAACAACAAACAAATATCTTGATATTTTGTATACTATATTTTCGGCCAAGGCCAAATGAAGAGAGTATATATTTTTCTTCTTTTATTTTAGGGTTTCAACACAACCAAATACACTTCTGCAAAACTCCATTGAAGAAACAAAAGAAGCTAGAGAGAAAGATAAAGAAAACAAGCAAAACTTGGAATTTTAGTAAGTTTTCTCAACTTACTATTAGAGAGGAAAATGTTCCTTGTGTTCTAGGCTTCATGTTATGATGTTGTCATGTAATTATTTTCTTTATTCTTTGTGTTTTTGTTTGATGTAAGTTTGTTGATAGGGTTATGCATGTATAAAATTCAAAGGATGCTTCTAATGTGTTAACAAGCATGCTTTTGATAGTTTGAGAAACTTGTTGCTAATCTAGAGTTATTGACCCACTCTTAAATGACTTAGATTTTTTCTATAGTTTTTTCATTGTGGTGAGGCTTGATTGTAATGGAAGAAACATGATTGAAGTGTTGGATTTAACCAATTTGGTCTAATTTGTCCAATCTGAAGAAATTGAACAATTAGGGTTTAAGACCACTTCCAAATTTGGGGATTTTCATTTATATGGTGTATATGGATGTGTATAAGATGCATGAAAAATATTAAGTTGATTGGATTTTGTCTTAATGTGTTTTGAACATTGGAAGTGCAAAATGCACAATTTTCCCACCTTGGAGGGCTCACGGCTTTGGGCATTTTTTTTGGAATTTTTGTTGCAATTTGAGTTTCAATGTGTATGACATGTTAAATTCATATTTTTAATGATTTAGAATCATCCAAAATCGTTTTGAACAATTTCGGATTAAAATAAACAAAATGTTGTGTTTATGGGTAATTCGGTAAATTCATATAAATTTGATTTAATGTGTTTTATTTCATAATTTGATTATTGGATAATAAAATAAATAAGTTTATTTTATTAATCCGAGAAAAATTTTTGAAATCGGAAAATTTTGATTTTCCACTGTTCCGCTGCGTTACCGGATTTCCACTATAAAACCCCTTCAAAATGGTATCAGAGCAAGTCTGATTTTAGGCCCCCTAATATGATTGGCCCTTTAATTCAATATTTAATCATGTTTTCTTGACTTTATACATGCATATTATAATATAATTTGATTAGATTTAGGGTGTATGACAATTAGCGGAAAATCCTTAATTAATAAGTTTTAAATGTAATTATGTATTTGATGCATGTTATGTGGTCCGTCTTGTCAATACAGTTTATAAATATTTAGCTGTTACTACATCTGAGACAGTGCCTCTGCTGTGAGGTGTAGCCGATAGAGATTTATTTATACCGGATGTATATCAGATACTAGATAAATTCAAGCGAAAGCGGAATCCTGAACGTGCCCTAGCTGTCAGGGCTACGTAAGTAACTTGAGTTTATTATTGACGAGTTTAACCTTGGTACGTCTCCTTGTGGGCCTGCCTTAGCAGCGACAACGAGAAACGACCAGGACCGGAAACCCAGGAGTCACTAGTGAGTGATTGACAAATGAGTTGTCTACCTGATGAATATACGTAGGCGAAACCGTGCCTCTGCTGTGAACTGAAATATATTCACGGGATCCACCTTTCACTATTTGTATTTAATTTAATTATTAAATCTTTGTATTCTGTTTGAGGATTACAGTATTGCATGATTTAGTAGGAGGGGCATTTTTAGATTAAAAATCCATGATCTAGTTTATGCTTATGATATTATATGAAACTGCTTAATACGAACTGTTGGGGTTGGTGCTCAGAGCGCCAATTCCCGGTTGTATTTCTTTATGAATACTTCTGTAAAACGTTATTATTTTGAATAATATATGCATTTCTATAATATAATGTATCTTTTAATATGGTAAAGACGTAAAGACCTTAGAATGACTAGTCATGGTGCAGTTACAAAAGCGTCGCAACTGACATTGAGTTGTATCATGACGTTGTCATTCTTAGATAGTTCCTGGTCGAGTTTTACACTACTTGGTCAGTATAGTAAACCTGTTGAGATCGGTACATGTCGTATACTGGAATATATGATTCCAATGGTTTCTCAATGAACCATAAGTCTTGGAGACTAGTATAGACGTGTAGGTGTTTATAGCGGATAAACACTGAACGACTCACCGAAGATTCTTAATGGATGGTACACCAATGTCAATAAGAATCTTATCGGGTTGAGTAGCACTTGTGATTCTTCGACTTGAGATACCACTGTGGGCGCTTGAGACATCTTCTACACTTAGATGGCAGTCACGTCACCGATCTATTAAGATCAGACCTCCGCATGTTCGTTGGGTGTAGATAGATCCTCAGGGTGTCCTGTGAGTGTTGAGATAGGATCTGTCAGTTCTGTGTATCATAATATAGGTAGTCCATATGATTAGCAATCAGATAAAAATCATGGGCCTGTGGTACAATTTAGAAGTTAGTTCTAAATGTTCTTTTTGAGATTGCTAATAGAATAGTCGACTGGATAATCCCTATAGAGATTTGACGTTTACATCTATATCTCTAGGATTTATCCGGATACCTGTGACGGAGGAATTATACATTTTCCATGACCTCGACCTGTATAATTCAGCGAGTTTATCCGTGATCGTCATAATTTACGGGTGGATAAATTATGGACACGAAATTGGATTTCGTGACATATGCCTGAATCTAGAGAGTTTCACTAATGAAACATACTCGTAGAGTACTAGGGCAATATTTATAAATGATACTGATTAGTTATAAAGTCGTTTAAAGGTTAAACGCAAAATACATGTGTAGGGACCCGATAGTCATTTCCTTAATTTTTTATGTATTTGCATTTAATGCTTGATTATTCAAATACACATTAATTAATTGTCAAATTGAGATATTTGACTAATATCATAATTATATATATGTATTTAATATTTAATGTAAATATTATACATATATTTAATATATTTGTATTTAATTAATTAATTAATTATTTAATTGTTAAATGATTAAATTAATTAAAGTATATATATTTTTTAAAGTTATGATATTTTATTAATGGCTTGAGTTGCAATTGTTGACTAACTTTAATTCATTAAATGGTTTGATGATTAAAGTTAACAAGTTGTAAAGTTAAAATTAATTGAAACAAAAAACAAATATCTTGATATTTTGTATACTATATTTTCGGCAAAGGGCCAAATGAAGAGAGTATATATTGTTTCTTTTATTTTAGGGTTCCGACAACCAAAAACACTCTGTCAAAACTCCATTGAAGAAACAAAAGAAGCTAGAGAGAAAGATAAAGAAAAACAAGCAAAACTTGGAATTTTAGTAAGTTTTCTCAACTTACTATTAGAGGGGAAAATGTTCCTTGTGTTCTAGGCTTCATGCCATGATTTTCTCATGTTATTCTTTTCTTTATTCTTTGTGTTTTTGTTTGATGTAAGTTGTTGATAGGGTTATGCATGTATAAAATTCAAAGGATGCTTCTAATGTGTTAACAAGCATGCTTTTGATAGTTTGAGAAACTTGTTGCTAATCTAGAGTTGTTGAACCACTCTTAAATGACCTAGATTTGTTATATAGTTGTTTCATTGTGGTGAGGCTTGATTGTAATGGAAGAAACATGATTGAAGTGTTGGATTTAACCAATTTGGTCTAATTTGTCCAATTTGAAGAAATTGAAAAATTAGGGTTTAAGACCACTTCCAAATTTGGGGCTTTTCATTTATATGGTGTATATGGATGTGTATAAGATGCATGAAAAATATTAAGTTGATTGGATTTTGTCTTAATGTGTTTTGAACATTGGAATTGCAAAATGCACAATTTTCCCACCTTGGAGGGCTCACGGCTTTGGGCATTTTTTTTTGGAATTTTTGTTGCAATTTGAGTTTCAATGTGTATGACATGTTAAATTCATATTTGTAATTATTTAGAATCATCCAAAATCGTTTCGAACAATTTCGGATTAAAATAAACAAAATGTTGGTTTAGGGATAATTCGGTAAATTCACATAAATTTGATTTAATATGTTTTATTTCATAATTTGATTATTGGATAATAAAATAAATAAGTTTATTTTATTAATCCGAGAAAAATTTTTGAAATCGGAAAATTTTGATTTTCCACTGTTCCGCTGCGTTACCGGATTTCCGCTATAAACCCATTCACGAACAATTCTATTTTCTATAATATTTCCTAATTTAATGGTAGCAACCCTTGTCTTTTATAAACTTATTCGATCCAATTACGATTAGATATCTGATTACGATTAAATCGAAACTAAATCTGGTTTAGTGATACGTGTATATTAGACAAAGACCCTAAGATTTACAATATAGTGCGCAATTACAACGTAGTTTAAAATTGACATTGGGAAGTGCACTATAAGATGTATATCCTTAAATAAAGTTCCTGGTCAAGATTTACTAACACATGTCGGTTAGTGAAATCCGCTGAGACCAGTACATGTCGTATATCGTGACTTGGTCCGATGGTTTATCCCAGAGAACCATGAGTCTCGGGAGACTCGTATAGACATGTAGGTGTTTTTTTAATAAGAAACTGAACGACTCACTGAAGATTTATAATAGACGGTACACCAACGTCAATAGAAATCTTCACGAGTGTAGCGAGTATAGCGGTCCTTTGACTTAAGATACCATAGTGGGATATATGAGTTATCCTCCACACTTTGATGGCAGTCACGTCAACGATCTATTCATGATCAGACCTCCGCATGTTCATTGGGTGTGGACTGATGCTCATGATATCCAGTGCGTATCAAGATAGGATCCGTCAGTCCTGTGTACAGGGCATAGACATCCTCACGTGTTTACGATCTAGTAAATCCATGGCTGTGGTATAACTTTGGAAATTAGTTCCGAGTGTTATTTAGAGATCGTAAATTGAAAGTCGACTGTATTATACCGAACGGATTTGACATTTTCATCTATATCCCAGGTATAATACGAATAGCCTGTGACGGAGGGATTATACGTATGCAATGACCTCAGCTTACATAGTTTAGTGAGATTATCTGTGGTCGTCATAATCCATGAGTAGGTGGATTATGGACGCGAAATCGGATTTCGTGATGGATAAAACTAAACTTAGAGAGTACCACAATATGAGTGTACTCGTTGAGCACTTGGGCAACACGATATGAATAATACAGATTATTCATAATACTTCACCAGATTAAATAAGTTAATTCGGATTGTTTAATCTGTTAAACGATAACACATGCAATTAGGGGATTTTGTCCGATAATAATTATTGTGTATTTGTATTTGATACATAATACGATTAGATACACATTAATTATTCGTCAAATGAGATTTTGACACATGCCATAAATATATGTATTTTTTATTTAATGTAAATAAAAATACATATATGGATTTATTTAATTATTTAGTTATTTAAATGTTAAATAATTAAATAATTGAAAAAAATTAAATGTCTTATCTATTTGTCATAATTAGTATGATAAATGGTGATATATAATTGGAACACATGGCATGTTTTTTATTAAACTTTATATGTTCAATTTTGATTGGTCAATATAAAGTTTGTTTGAATTTTATTAGATTAAAATTGGCAAAAGACAATATTAACCCCTAAAAGTCGGCAACATCAAATAAAAAAGGGGAAAATTTTGTTTTCCTTCATCACTTTTCCACCATTGCCGAGAGACCAAAGAGAGAAATGGGTTTCAAGCTTGTTTAATGAATCAAGTCAAAACAAAGAAGAAAATCAAAGAAAAAGCTTAGGAAAATAAAGGATTAAAGGTAATTCCTTTACTCCCTAAGCTTAGAAATTTTGTTTCATGTTTCTTGAAGATCTATTGAGATCTAGGGTTTCTTCTTTGTTATAAAATTTGGGGCTTTTGGTTGTTGTGGATGGATTGGAAGTTATATTGCATGTGTGAAGTGTTTTTGGAAGTAATTAGTGTAATTATTGTCCAATTTGATCAATTGTTGATGAGTTGCTATTCTAGAGTGCTATGACCACTCTTATGGAACCTATAATTATTTTTGGGTTGTTCATATGTGGTGACTTGATTTGGTGTTTTGATAAATTGATTTAATCTTGAAAATTTTGGATTTAAAGCATGAAATTTGGCAAATTTGTTTTCTGGATCAGACCTGGAAGTGTTCTATTTTTGACAATGAAAATGTTGTCTTATGAATATTTTGGATGTGTTTTGGGAGTTGCAATAATTTCCGGAAAGTGTTTTAGAGTTGAAATAAGCGTAATCGGCCAAAAACGGCGTTACCGGGTGACTTTTGAGCCAATCGGGTGACGGCTGTCCAAACAGTGAGTTCGTCACTGTTTGGGCAGTCCATGAACTGTCCTGACAATATTGGGGCTGACCTGGGCAGTCCTCACAAGTTTCGGGTGCTTGGTTCGGTCGAAAACGTGTTTTGCATCATTTTGCGGAAAAACATTTTTCGTAAAGGTTTCGCGAAGTTTCTATTGAATTTATGTCGCTATTTGATATCGAATAAATAGGTTTAGGTAAAATATGAATAAATTATTCATATTAAATATTAAATAATTTATTCAGTAATTTGAAAAAGTTTTAAATTACGATTTCGCCCAAACCACGTTTCCGCTGCGCCCATCGCCCGAAACCCCAACAGTATTTATTAGCAATATTCTAAATAACACTAGGAACTTACTCCCAAAGTATACCACGGTCATGGATTTAACAGATTACTAATCATATAATGAATACCTATGCCCTGTACACAGGGCTGACAGATCATATCTTGATACACACATGATATCATGAGCATGAGTCCACACCCAACGAATAGGTGGAGGTCTGATCTTAAGAGATCGGTGACGTGACTGCCATCTAAGTGTGGAGGATAACTCATATATCCACAATGGTATCTCAAGTCAAATAATCATTATGCTACTCAACCCGAGAAGATTCCTATTTACGTTGGTGTACCATCTATTAGGTAATCTTTGGTGAGTCGTTCAGTGTTTATTAAATAAATACCTACACTTCTATACGAGTCTCCTGAGACTCATGGTTATTGGGATAAACCATCGGAACAAGTACGATATAGACATGTACTAGTCTCAGCGGATTTTTCTAACAGACCTGTGTCAGTAAATCTTGACCAGGAACTTTATTTGATATATATTTCTAGTAGTGACACTTCTCAATGTCAATTACAAGCTACACTGTGTATAATATATATATATATATATCACTAAACATGATTTAGTTTCAATTTAATGAATTAGATCGAATATATATATAATAAAAGACAAGAGGTGATACCATAAATAAGAATATTATGGAAAAAGGTATTGCTCGTATTCATGAATCGGATTAAATACGATCCGGATTGGCGCTCCGAGCACCAACCTTAACAATTTCTCCCACTTGCTCTAGTGTCAATCCACGGTATCATATGCACTTCTTAATGTGTATCACATACACATGTCCCTCAAGAACTCAACTAGCGCTTAAGAGGTAGATAACAACGAGTAGGTCCACTATAACATATTGAGTTTGTCCAACAAACTCAATTGTTTCCCTTAGCCAACATCATTCATATTCTGTAGAAACTAAGTTCTACATCAATATGACTCAGATGCCACATCAATATTGTGCTACAGCTACTGAGTTGTCCAAGTATTTGTGGATCAAATCCAAAATACTATACAGACAACCGCAAGCACAATACCAATACAAAACATCTAATCTACAAGGTCACACTTCATAAATCAATACTTCATAAGTTGCAACTAATTCCACTCTCACAGTAGAATCATTTGTGAACTGTATCTGTTCTGACTCTTTATGACATAGATAGTCTAATGTCATAATTAGACTCAAAACTAATTTGACCCTAATGGTTGTGAACTTTATTCTCCATTATAAGAAAGTCGTTCTTAATATAACTCGTTCTTAATATATCAAAGATAATAAAGAACATGTTTCATGACACATCTTATGGTCTAGAGGGTATCAAAATAACTCGTAACAATTATGATTAAATTGATATCTCTAATCGCACTTAATATAGTATTCATTATGCCATCATCATATGATGCATAAGATTGACTAGATATTCTAATCAATTTCTCTTTCGACAAAGGAATCATCATTTACGAAAGATGAATATTATATATTATAGACACACTAACTGTCAAACAGTTATATTAACTGTCACATAGACTCTCATTGTGTTCTTTATTAGATCATATCTAATATACGACTAATGAGAGCATTTCTCAAGTCTCTTAGTTTTATATCATATATAAAACTTTATATCGAATATAATAGAGACCACTCCTACTGCTTTCACGGAGAAAATAAGACTCAGGTAAACATTTTACCTGATAAACATCTCATTATTACCTTAATAATGATAATGTCATTATGATGTAAAATACTAGAAAGAATTTATATGCTCCCACTAACCCTCATATCTCATATGTATTCTCTATACTTTGATAAAATCAGACAATCTGACTGATATCAAAATTAGAGAACACGGATTTCCGGAAGCTCACCCGAGTCTACAATAGGCTCTATAAGCTAGTATACAAACTGCAATCTCAACAGAACAAAACTCTAGGGCCATTCCATAATGTATCTTCAATCAAAGAAATCACAACTGATCTCTTATCTGAAGAAGTCATTCAAAAAATGCCACTTTGTATTCTTAGCTAAATACACAATTTAATATCAACATTAACCAACAGATCTTAAATTATTCAATCAGTGCGACTAGAGACAAGTTTCCTCCGAATCTACAATAAATTACTAAGTATAACCTTTCTCACTGTCATAATATTAAAGTCAAACCTTTAATAAGCTCACAATGCTTTTGCTGCGCAAACAATTAGCACATTTTATGAACTATTCATATTAAAAGCTTGATCAAGTTCAAAACTAGATCTAAGTAAGCTATGAACAATCTTAGATCTATGGTTTAATGTTAATTTCCGGAATCGATATCAAATATCGTTCCCACTATAAGTTATAGGATAACTTTCTTCGATAAGAAAACAACAGAACCATTAAGTATCAAATACTTTGCAATGATTCTGACATCCTATTGAACTTATATGGAAGAAATTAAAGGGTATTTTCATCTTATTAATTATGTAGTTCCATTTATAGTTATCACTCTAACATTTGACTTCAGTAAGTCAAGTCTTTTCTACATGGTCAACATCTGAATTACTTACTAAGTATTAAAATAATTTTATTATTCGGGATTATAGAAAAGATATTCTATCAAATAGAATACAATATTCTATTAATAGAATAAATGATAAACTTATACTCGTACCTCCAAGGCGCAAGTACTATCGATTATATAACCATTATACAAAAGAAAGATTCAATTCTCAAACATTTCAAGATTTTATTTTCTACTTATACATATCATATATGTAACTGTAGAAACTAATGGAACCTAAATTAAAAGGATGAATTAGTGTTACTGGAGCATATCCCCAATAGTATTGAAACTAATTCGGTAATACTCAATATCAAACGAATCAAATCATGTATAAGATTCGATTATTCCCACTTACCAATTCCATTAGCGATGGAATCGTATGGGAATAATATTGAGTAAGAATCATATTCAATCAATAACCTTAGAACTAATTGCCATAAATTCATATGTTTGATCATATCAAACATCTTTGAACAATTCAAAGACTCATGATGAATTTTTAAAGATAGAGTTTTCAAAACTTCTGATCAAATATCTTTGAACTAGTCAAAATATTCTATCCGTGTTTCATCAGAAACATGTAACTAAGTCACGACGATTCATTGACTAAGTTACGAAGTAAAGAAAACTACCTTAAGCAATTTACAACTCATTAAAGTACATACATCTAATGTATCAGTTTAATAAATTTTCTGGTCCAATGACAATCATTGGTTAAATGAGATTAATCACCTTCCCGAATACAATATTCATTAAATGGATAAGGATATGTGGTGTGATCTAGTATCAGACCATCCTTTACCATATGGAATAAGCATCTAATACTTAAGTGATAAAATCTCATAAAACAATGTTCTAAGTTATTTACTTAACCGAATATTTTTCTTAATGTTTATCTATTCGTCAATGACACTACTAGTCGTTTTAAAATATGTAACAACTGTTTACAGAGAACAAGTAACTATCCAATAGTCGCAAGTTCTTATATCTAATATCGAAACAATCATTCAATAATATTTTAAATAACTAGACGGGAGATCTGATATCAAATACCTATAGTTGTCGTATTGTAAAAATCGATATTTTCTATACACAACTATACATCTTCTTTCTTTAGCTTTATTATTTACCTTCAACTATTTACAACATTTGTAAATAATTGAAAAGCAAATAGTGTCTGACACGTGACCTCTGAATGTCACTAAAGCCAAGAATGTCATTATCAGATGAACAAATACCTAATGGGGTTTTCTTAATGCCAGTGAAGAATCTCGAGACATGAACCAATTCATGTCAATCTTTACTGCATAAGAAACTATTATGTCTAGAATGTTTATATCATAGTCTATTCTAATCTAGAACTTATTCTACAAATCTGCAACCATAATTGAAGTCAGAAAATATATATAAAATATACATGCAGTGGATAAAATTTTAATTATATCTAAATAATAGAATAAGGAAAAAAACATAAGCGACAATTTTCATAATATTACACACTGCATTAGTTATGGATTTTTAACCTCAGCAGTGCCTCCCACTACTTTACGTAATATCGTAATCCCCAACGGAAAATGAGAATTCAATAATTAAATCGAATTCCATAATGGGAAGTGGACCCCATATTAATATATTCGACACACAGTTTGGCACATTCTCGCCTATGTATATTCACGGGTAGACAACTCATTGTCAATCACACTCGCTGTGACTTCTGATTTTTTCCTGACTGTTTGTCGTTGTGACAGCTTTGGGCACGTTCATAGGAGGCGTTCAAGGCTACCGATGTAGTCCTGACAGCTTTGGCACGTTCAGGATTTCCACTTTCATTTGAATTTGTCTCTTATCATATAAGTTCTACCGGAGCAAATGAACTACCTTCAACCATAACTGCATAACTTTGGCACGATATAGCTATAACATCATGAAAATATTTACATCCGTATTGACAAGGCGGGCAAAGAAATAAGTATTTCTAATACTAGTCACTTTATAAAACCTTATTTAACGGAGATTTTCCTAAAAGATGTAATTCACTTTATTTAATCAAATTAAATAAATAAATGCTTGTAAAAAGTAAAGATTAGATTAAATATCAAATTTAAGGGCTAATCATATCAGGGGTTCAGAATCAGACTCGCTCTAATACCATTTTGTTGGGGTTTTATCAGGGCGGCGCAGCGGAAGAAGCGCGGTTCAGGCGAAATCGTAGTTTAAAATTTTTAAACTTACGAATAAATTATTCAATATCCAATATTAATAGTTCATTCATATTTCACCTAAACATATTTATTCGATATCATATAACGATATAAATAATATGGAAACACCGTGAAACTTTTGCAAAAATATTTTTCCCGTAAAATAGCATAAAACTCGTTTCCGACCGAATAAACCGACCAATGTACATGAGGACTACCCAGGTAAGCCCCAAAAATATTTGGACAGTTCGTGGACTGCCTGAACAGTGATCAGTTCACTGTTTGGGCAGCCGTTACCCCCGGTAATGCCATTTTTCGCTGTTTTCGCGTATTTTCACTCCGAAATAATTTCCGATAATTATTTTTCTTGGACAATTAAAATAAACTTATTTATTTTAATAACCAAGAATTATATTTTCTTGAAAATTATTACTGTTGACCCATAAACTTTACATTTGTTCATTTAGTCCTCAAATTGTCAAATATAATTTTAGATGATTCCAAATCAGTTCTAAAATGATTTTCAACATGTCTAACACATCAAAATACAAATTGCAATAAAATCCCCACTAAAAGACGAAATTTGAGAGCCCCTTAAGGTTTTCCAATTTTACATTTAGTCTAATCTTATTCAAAACAAGTCAAGATCAAATCCATCAATCCCAAATTTGATATGCATCATATAGACACCATAATATATCACATATATGAAAATCCTCAAAATTGGAATATGTTAAGAACTCTAATTTCATAAATTACTCCAATTGATCAATTTACACTAAATTGAATAAATTCAATACTTTAATCAATTCTTTAACACACCAAACAAGTCTCACCACTTGAAATAACTCAAGAACAATTCTAGGTCATAAATGAGTGGCCTTAAAACTCTAGAATGGCAACTTGATTACTAATTAATCAAAAGAATGCTTAATAACCAATTATAAGCATACTTTGTTCATAAACATGCAAAATCTTTCCAACAAGTCTCAAACCAATTTAACTACATACTTAAAGAGTATAGAAAATTCTAAGCAACACATGTTGAAGCTTAGAAACATGGAAACATTTTTCTAGTTGAAGAAAGTTGAAAATACTTACAAAATCAAATTTCCTTAAGCTTTTCCTTTGTTCTTCAAGCTTTTTCTCTCAAACTTTACTTGTAATTTTATTTGGTAACTTGTGTTCATTAAAGAAAATGAAAAAAAAATCTTATATATTTTCCTCAAATTTGCGTGAATGAGGGGAAAATCAAATACAAGATTTTAATTTCAATTTCAATTTATAAGTTACTTGTTCCATTTGGTAACTATTACCAAAAAGTAAATCAACAAGTGAATCAACCAACATGTGCCATTTCCTAACCTTAATCATGGTAAAAAGATATTTATAAATAATTACTTTAATCATTTACATTAAATAATTAAATAATTAAATATAAATATCTTAAATATGTATTATATTTACATTAAATATCTCAAATACATATATTAATCATATATGTCAAATATCATAATTGATAATTAATTAATGTGTATTTAATAAAATCAAATATAAATACAAATACACATTAATTAGGAAATGACCATTAGGTCCCTTTGCATGTATTTTTCGTTTAGAGTTAAACGGTTTATAAATAATCACCATTATTCATACAATTGCCCTAGTGCTCTACGAGTATATTTCATTAGAGAGACTCTCTAGATTCAGGCATATCCGTCACGATATCCAATTTCGTGTCCATAATTCACTCATCCGTAAATTATGACGATCATGGATAAACTCGTTGAATCATACAGGTCGAGGTCATTGCATACGTATAATTCCTCCGTCACAGGTATCCGGATTATCCCAAAGATATAGATATAAATGTCAAATCTTTATATGTACAATCCTGTCAACGTATCTATTAGCAATCTCTGAATAACACTCGGAACTTACTTCTGAAGTAACCACACCATGGATTTAACAGATTTCTAATCATATAATGAATACATATGCCTTGTATACAGGACTGACATAATCTATATTTTGATACATACAGGATATCATGAGCATGAGTCCACACCCAACGAACAGACGGAGGTCTGATCTTAAGAGATCAGTGACGTGACTGCCATCTAAATGTAGAGGATAACTCATATATCCACAGTGGTATCTCAAGTCAAAGAATCACTATGCTACTCAACCCGAGAAGATTCCTATTGACGTTGGTGTACCATCTATTAGGTAATCTTCGGTGAGTCATTCAATGTTTATCAAATAAACACCTATATGTCTATACGAGTCTCCCGAGACTCATGGTTCATTGGAATAAACCATCGGACCAAGTCTGATATACGACATGTACTGGTCTCAGCGGATTTTACTAACCGACCCGTGTCAGTAAGTCTTGACTATGAACTTTATTTGATAATATATTTCTAGTAGTGACACTTCCTAATGTCAATTACAAGCTACACTGTAATTGTGCACTACATTATATATTATTGTCTCTTTGTCTAATATATATATATATATCACTAATATGATTTAGTTTCAATCTAATGATTAGATCGTATATATATAATAAAAGACAAGAGGTGCTACCATAAATAAGTAATATCATGGAAAAAATAATTACTCGTATTCATGAATCGGACATAAATACAATATGGATTGCGCTCCGAGCACTAACCCTAACATGTGTATGTATGGATGTATGTAAGGGTATGAACCGGTATCGATATGAATGCATGTATATAAATGAATATGGAAAGGTATAAGTATATGAACATGTATTCGTATATGCATATGATGTCAAACCATGAAGATTGATAAATGTTATGGTACTTGAATCGAAGTAATACGTATATTCGTATGTTTGAAACATGTGTATATATGTGAGTGTTTTGAATGATTTTTTAGAGGTGTTTGTTATAGATGTGCTTGTGTATGAGAAGTCGTGCGATGAGTTTGTTATGCCATTATATGTATGCATGAATGTAGGTTTAATTGATTGATGATTTCGTAGTATAGTAATCGAGTTGGTTAGGAATCCGTTCTGACAGAATTCATCTTATACCTATTCTAAATTAGGTAATGAGTCTCGTAAAAGCATTGTTTGCGTAAGCCAACCATATGTATATATTGTTTGATTATGTGCCTTGTGATGTATTGGTTGTTATGTGTGCTTCGTGGTTGGTTGCACGATGATTGTGTGTGTGACTGTGTGTATGTACATGTATGATAGAACTCGTAGATTATAAGGATAATGAATGCTTATGTGAAATGAATGAATTTGAAAACTAATGTGAGTATTAGATGTTATAAAGCGCGTTTGTTAAGTTGTATTGGTATGTATGTATATTTATAAGAACTTTGGAATTATTTTGGCATGTATATAAGAGAGGTGTGCTACGATATGTGTAAATGCATATGAATCATGAATGTTAAGCCATTGTGAGGTTACTATAATTAAAGGAAGTTAAGGAGGTTTGTTTTGGTATTGAGGAAAGTTTATTTAACATACCATTTTGATGATATTTCAAAGTTAGATAATTATGATAAAAGTATAGATGTATGACTTCATGTTCCATGTGATTGAAATGGATTTGATATTAAACAATATACTATGTTATTCAAGTTTTATTTTGTATGCTTTGGATGTTAGTTATTAGATTAGCACATATGTGGATATATAAATGTGAAAATTTGACATGAGTTAAGTAGAAAGATAATAACAAGTTAATAAATTCAAATTTATAACAATTTAGTAATTCTTATAAATTGCTTATATGTTTGACTTATTGGTTGCATCAGCATCGTTACTTACTGAGTTTTTAAAACTCACACCAAACCAGTTTGCTAGTTTTGCAGGTTGGCTATCAGATGAGTCAACCACTTCAGCTTTGGAAATCATGCTCGAGATGCGGATCACCCAAGCGGCGGTCACCCTCGCAAGTGTCATGGGAGAAGTTATAGAGGTTTAAGAAGTCTAAGATATTTTGGTTATTATTTTGTTAGTCGTGCTGAGCACGTGGTTTGTATGTATATTAAGTAAATATTTTGATTGACGATGATGTTGATGATGTTGTGGGCACTGAGCCCTTGAGTGTTGATAGATGATATGGGCACGAAGCCCTTAGGTGGTGATTTTGATGTGTTGGTATGGACCTGAGGTCCATTTTGATATATGATGTTCATTTTAGGTTCGTTTTGGTGTTGGACTGTGATCCAAGTTGTCTAATTTTAGAATACATCATGTCGAATTTTCGATAAATTTAGAGGCTTATGGAGATGGGTCAATCTTGTCTCCTGCTGGTAGCATCCTGCCTCTGGCAGGGTGTTACACTGATATTGTTGGAGGAATATCTCTTGACATTTCTCCCAGCTCGATATGCTCTATGTTGGCAGTCATTACAATAATTGTTTTTGGTATTTCACCTAAGGTCGTTGGGAAACATATGCACTTCACCCGACTGTTGGTTATCACCAAGTCCATCTGCACGTTGAACACATCCAAGTGAGTGAACGGGTCGTCTTCCGCTTCATATGTTGATATATTTGTCATTACTTCGGTGCTCAGACACGTCATCCCTTGCATGTTATTTCCCCTTGTTGTTGTGGTTGTCTCATCTCTGCCTTCTATCATGGCTTCGCGATGACAATTACCGAGAGCATTCGTGATTATCCTCGATCACTTCGCGAGCTCCTGTGGTCCTCAGACTTTGAGCTCGTGCCTTGGTTGGTTTTGAGCCAAACATTGCACTATTTGTAGTATTTCCCGCATGGTATTCTCCAATTCATTCTGCCTTCAGACCCACACTTGAAGGCCGAGAGGCTGGCCCGCGTCTTCTCCCTCTCTTGTTTGGCCAGGGACCTGAAGGATTAGAGGAGGTATGTTGTCGGCTTCGGCTTGCGAGCTTCTTCGTCCCATGTTGCTGCTTGAGGCAGTGCGACCTTCACTGCTTCTTCGTTGGTTTGCCATTGGAATTCGTGGAATTTACCTGGTTAGGCCCTCCTTATAGCGTAAAAATATTGACGGCCAAAATCGGTCAACACCAAATATGTGTAAAAAGAATAAATGGAGCCTTGATTTTACGTGGTTCGACAAAACTAAGGCTTACGTCCACGAGCCAATCTTATTGATGAATTTGGAATTACACTTGGAGTTCTCGTGAAAATTTGGCAGAGTTTTTGGTATCTCTCCTCCTCTTTACAATGAGATTCTTCTCCTATTTATATTGTTTTCTGAGTGGAGGGAACGTTACCCCAGATTTGAATGTGGTGACAGCTACCAAATTTATAGATAACAATCACCTACAATTTAATGAGATTTATTATGTTTATTAAATTATGCAACCGCTGAGATGATTTACTTTCCCTTAATTAGACTCTTTGAGGGCGCCCCTCGTGGCATAAAGTCTTCTGATGGTATGAAAAGACCTGTGACCTGTGGGCACGGATCCCTGGGGATTTACTGTCGGTGTTATGTGATCTGAGTGAGATCGTCGTGTCCTCAAAGTCGTTTCTTCGAACGTCCTGGTGAGACCGATGCAGCGTTCCTTACTACAATCAAGCTGAACATGCTCCGGGCCTTACAGTCTGGACCTTTCTATTGGGTCTTTTGATGACGGTGGGCCTGTTTTTTGGGGTCGGACCCAATCTAATACTGAGTCGATTTTACTCATAAAGTACAAGTTTTATTTAATAAGTTTTATATCTCTACCATCCACAGTAAACCGCCGCCACCTCCTTAAAATAGTCGGAGGCTTCTATGAAGGAGCCGCCGAGTTTTAGGCAATAACCAAATAATCGCCACTGCAAATTTGACTTGAGCTTGGATATTTTCTAAGGGAAAAAAAAATAGTAAAATACATAAATTTTAAAAAATAAGGACGCATGGCGTCACGAGAGAAAATAGTGATTCGCGACTTTTGATTTTTTTTTTTATTATTATTATTTTTTTTTAATTTCTTAAATTTTTTGTGTGGACTCACTTAAAATCCTATTAAATTTTGAATTCACCCCACTTACATTCACTCTTTATTTTTGATATCTCACCCTGAAGAGATCTCGATCTCAAGATTTTATTCTTAGAGTGTGAACTTGAAATCAACAAGGCTAATCCTTACGACTTTTGATTGCTTGCTTTTTTATAAGGGTAATAATTTAGATCATAATTCGTTTATTCGTTCAATTCGATTCATATTAAATATGATATGAGTTTGAAAAATTGATTTTTTAATAAATGAATCAATTTCATTCGATTTCCTTATTAAACGAATCGAATACGAATTTGAGCTCACATATTTGTTTATGATTCGTTCTTATTTCCTTTACTAGTTTCTATTATTTTTAATTATGTTGGAAAAATTGCTGTCAGGAAAATTTTGTTTAGTTTTGGTGGGTTATTTTTAATAAATCCATTCATTATATATATATATATATATATATATATATATATATATATATATATTTATATATGTTTATGAAAAATTAATATAAATAAAATATGATAATTTATGTCACTGAATTGTGTCATGATTAACGAATATTTGTTAAGATTTATTTATTAAACGTATTAAATATATATTTGTATATTTTGATTCGATTCATTTAATATTGTATACAAATTTTTACGTTGCCCCTACTTTTTTATTAACATAATAGTTGCAAAATACCCCACAGTTGAATTTAAAATAAAATACAGGAATTAATTATTTAGACACGTTTCAATGAGTATGGTGAAAATAACATTTTTATTTTATTAAATAAAATACAGGAATTAATTATTTAGACACGTTTTGCTCGTCAACGAGTATGGTGAAAATAACATTTTTATTTTATTAAATAAAATACAGGAATTAATTATTTAGGCACGTGTGCAAACCCACTTTCCCATGTGATAAACCATCACAACTTTATATTCATTATTATTTTACGAAACCTCCACCTCATCTTTTTTTGTTTTATTCTACTGTTTGGAATCATAGAGAATCCACTCCACATTTCACTAGGATGAGAATTTAGTGGTCAGCTGATTTTTTTTGCTTAGCTTTTAAAGATCGGTTTACACGTGTAATATTTTCAATTAACGGTTAAGATTTATTTACACCTTATATGTCCCCTTGTTACTTGAAAAGAGAAAGGGAAGCGTTTTGGGTAAGAGAACACTGGCTAAGAGGAGACAGAAACAACACCGTTTTTTTTTTTTTTTTTTTTTTAAATAGTAATATCAAAAATTTAATAATAAAATATTCATATATAATAAATTTATTAGTTTTATGTTGAAAAGTGAAAACTTAAAAACAAAGAGTTTACCCCCAAATCCAAAAAGCTCGCATGACTTTGGCACAAATTCACCCACCTCCCCATCGTGTTGCACCTGCCAAATTAGGTTGGTTTCTTTACAAATTTAATAATTTCTTTATTTTTCTTTTACTGATATGGTATGAGAAATGATATAAATTATAATTTTTTTTTTCAAATTTCACTTCATCAACAAATGCAGTATTCGCTTGGGTGCCCGCTGATTATTAATTCAAAATAACCTTTTGTAGTTATAAGTTCTTAATACATATATATTATTTGTAGAAATGAAGAATTGGGAAATAGATCACGTAATTGAAGAATGGGACTAGTATAGGACAACGAAGATGGGTGGTTCCTGTTGTAGATCTTGAACACAATCATGGAATGAGTCCAAATAACACTAAGTATTTCCTTGCAATCGCAATATTACTGTAAATTTAAATAAACGATTTAAAGTAAATGATCGTGGAGGAATCACAGTTGCTCAGAACTACAATTCCATTATCGTCGAAGCTGGTGGGCATGATAATGTCTCATTCTTAGAAAGATATTGTAGAAATCTTTTTGACAAAATAAGACAATTGCGACTTGGAGAACTTCTCCAGGAGAAGACGCTATGGCAATACAAATATATTTTTTTTTTCGAAATTGCAAGTAAAGTGTGACAAGTTTTTCTTTAGCATTGATTTGGATAAGCAGAGTAGATTAAAGAATGTGTTTTGTGCAGATCCAATGAGTAGGATAGCATATAAATATTTTAGAGACATCACGTTTGACACCACATAATTAACAAACAAGTATGATATGCTATTTGCTCCGTTCATTGGAGTTAATTATCACGATTAGTCTTTTTTATTAGGATTTGAAGATACTGATACTTTTAAAAGCTTATAGAGAATGTGATTGTATTATTTCTTGCTTATACTAGGCATCGTTGGTGTTTATGGATATATTAAAAAAGATGTCTGAGAAGTTAAGAGCTTATAGAGAATGTGATTGTATTATTTCTTGCTTGCTTTTATGTTGTTTATGATTCTTGTAGCACTGATATATTTGAGAAGACTTGGCATAATATATGAAATTACCTACAAGTAATAGCGACAAATCAATCTATATACCCAAGAGGGGGGTGAATTGGGTTATCACTATAAATGAGGAATTATAAAAATTGCCGATTTTAGCTCTTATTACCAAATTGACACTTAGGCTAATTTTCTCTATTTCAATTAATAACTTATATGCAAGTTTTTTATTCAACACATATACATATAAATTAACTTGCGATAAGTAAAAGCGCAAGGATAGAGAAATATGACACCGAGATTTATAGTGGTTCGACCAAACGTGCATACGTCCACTCCCCCAAGCCTTGCTTGAAGATTTCCACTAATCTCGAGTTTCCGTGGTTCACTCGCAACCAAGAGTTTTCCGCAAATGTGCACTCCAAACCTTTTACACTTTTGAGTTTTGTTCGTAGGCACACTCACAACCTTTACATTTTACCCAAACTATGAGATTTCACAAATCACAAGTGTTTTGTATAAAGAAGATTTGAAACACACTTGGGCACTCACAAATATAATGAAGATTGTGTGAGTTGCAAACCCAAGTGTTCTAAGCTCACTCCTAAATGATATGAAGTTGAGTGTGTGAGCTTGAGAGTGTTTGAGATTAAGAAGGTTTAAGACACTCTTATTTTGCCTTAGAGAATGTGTATGAAGATGTTTATCAAGTCTCTAACCAAGGCAAATGAGTTGGGGTTCATTTATATAGAAAATGAAGAGCAGTCCCAACTTTCTGCTGAGACCGGTCTGGAGACCGGTATGCCGATCTGGGGTTCCAACGGATACTAACGGCTATATTACCGTTGAACAAGTATACGTTAGACCGGTATACTAACCGGTATGAGGACCGGTATGGTCCATGCCGGTTCCAGTATGTGTGTACAATGAAGAGCTTGACCGGTATGGTCACCGGTTTAGGTCATGCCGATTCCAGTAAGGGAACTAGCCGTTGGGCTCACCGGTATGGAGACCGGTTTTGTTTGTGCCGGTTCTAGTAGCCATGCAATCCATAGGTTCACCGGTATGGTGACCAGTATGGGACCGGTATGGTCCGTGCCGGTTCTAGTGAGTGTGCAATCCTTAGCATCTTACCGGTATGGACACCGGTAAGAGACCGATATGCCGGTCTCAATACCAAAAATACAGATATGAAGATTTTAATGCATTTTGTACATGAACCTAATGCATCTAAGTGAATGTGCATGATCCCTATGAGCTTAGACACTTGAATATTATAATTCACATTACAATGAGAACCATAAGCTAAGACTTCGCAATATAATCTTCAATTTGCCGCAAGTCTTCACATTCTCGCTCTTCACCACGTATGCTTCAACATCTTTTTGTATTGTCTCGTATTTGTGCGTCGAATACTTATTTCTTGTTGCATCATCAAAATCCAATTACTCAACCAAGTCGCCAACAATCTCCCCCTTTTTGATGATGGCAACCCCTTAAAACTTGTTTAGACTTGTGAGCTTCTAGGAGTCCAAATGTTGATGATTTTGCTCCCCCTCAATATAAGCTTCTCTTTTAAATGTACATTTTCGGAATCCAATAAGCATGTTAAATTTTTTATGTCCCAATATGAATTTGCTAAGTATGTTTTGCAAATCTATAACCTTTGTGTTTAATAAGACATTTTCATTCAAAATCGATTCGCAATCACATGTCTTAGAGCTAGATGGCATATTAGATATGACATTTTCAAGTTCTAGCTTTTTAACCTTTAAACATTCATTTTCATCATTTAAGCATGTGATTTCTTTTTCATGTTTGGCCTTTAAGCAAATAATCTCATTATTTAAAAAATGAATTTTATCCATACAACATGCATTATCATTTTTAAGTATAACATGCTCATTTTTAACTAACTTCAATTTCTTTTTAAGCACATCACACAATTCTTTTAAGCTATTAAAAACATTAAGTAAATCATTATAGTCTTGAAAATTGTGTACCTCTTCTTCTTCGTTTTCTTCTTCACTTTCAAAGTGGAAGTCCTCATCCGTGATAGCCATGAATGCTAGATTTGTTCTTTCTTTGGTTTGGACCTCCTCTTCCTCATCGGATGAGCTAGAATCGCGATCGCTCCAAGTTGAATTAGATTTCATTGCCTTTTTTCTTTGATTTTCCTTTCATCCTCTCAATGGGCAATCCATAGCTATATGACCCGGTTGTTGCATTCATAACAAACATTTTCTTGTTCTTCTGCGGCCATTTTTCTTCTTTCTTTTCATCCGTCTTTGATTTTCCCTTTTGCTTTACGGATTTAAGAAGCTTCTTGAAGTTCTTGTTTATTTGAGCCAACTCATCATCACTATCACTATCACTTGAGCTTGAGTCGTCTTTTTTTCTCGCTTTTAAGGCCAAGGAATTTCTTGTCTTTTTCTCATCTTCCTCCTTTTTATCCATCTTCATCTTCATTTCATACTCAAGCAATTTTCTGACTAAATCATCATCTTTAAAGTATTTATGTCGTTTTCTTCTCTAATGGAGGAGGTGTAGCTTCTAAATTCTTTCGGGAGTGATCTCAAAATTTTCTTTACTTGATCGGATGTCCCAATGACTTTTCCCAATGTGCCCAAATGATTGATGATAACTGTAAACCTCAAAATCATGTGATCAATTTCTTCCCCGGATTCCATCTTGAAATTATCCAATTCGCACATGAACCGGTTGATCTGTGATTCCTTTACTTGGTTGTGCCTTCGTTGACCATTTCTAATGACTTCCACAAATCATAAGCATTTCCACACTCCGGAAGTTTGTTTATTTGATCCCGATCAATGGTACATAAAAGTTGGTTGAGTGCCTTAACATTTTGTGAAGCTTGTTTTAGATCCTCACTATCCCATTCTAAACTCGGCTTCAGAATCTCAACCTCATTGCTATCCCTTTTTGTTGGCCCTTTTGCACCTCGTGTGATAACCAAATAAGATTGCGGATCTACGACAAGGAGATAATTTAACATTCTCATCTTCCAATAATTGTAGTCCATTCCGGTGTAAAACGGAGGTATAGTCGTTGAAAATCCCTCGGCAAGATTTAACGAGTTGCTTGTAGAAGCCATGATCTATTCTCGGACGGTTAGGTCTTTCGTGAGAATACCTCGCTCTGATACCAACTGAAATACCTACAAGTAATAGCGACAAAACAATCTTTATACCCAAGAGGGGGGTGAATTGGGTTATCGCTATAAATGCGGAATTATAAAATCTTTGCCGATTTTTGCTCTTATTACCAAATTGATACTTAGACTAATTTTCTCTATTTCAATTAATAACCTATATGCAAGTTTTCTATTCAACACATATAAATATAAATTAACTTACGATAAGTAAAAGTGTAAGGATAGAGAAATACGACACCGAGATTTATAGTGGTTCGGCCCAACGTGCCTACGTCCACTCCCCCAAGCCTTGCTTGAAGATTTCCACTAATCTTGAGTTTTCGTGGTTCACTCGCAACCAAGAGATTTCCGCAAAGGTGCACTCCAAACCTTTTAAACTTTTGAGTTTTGTTCGTAGGCGCACTCACAACCTTTACACTTTACCCATACTATGGGATTTCACAAATCACAAGTGTTTTGTATAAAGAAGATTTGAAACACACTTGGGCACTCACAAATATAATGAAAATTGTGTGAGTTGCAAACCAAGTGTTCTAAGCTCACTCCTAAATGATATGAATGTGAGTGTGTGAGCTTGAGAGTGTTTGAGATTAAGAAGGTTTAAGACACTCTTATTTTGCCTTAGAGAATGTGTATGAAGATGTGTATCAAGTCTCTAACCAAGGCAAATGAGTTGGGGTTCATGTAAAAAGAAAATGAAGAGCAGTCCTAACTTTCTGCTGAGACCGGTCTGGGGATCGGTATGGGTACCGGTATGCCGGTCTGGGGTTCCAATGGATACTAACGGCTATATTACAGTTGAACAAGTATACGTTAGACCGGTATGCTAACCGGTATAAGGACCGGTATGGTCCGTGCCGGTTCCAGTATGTGTGTACAATGAAGAGCTTGACCGGTATGGTCACCGGTTTAGGTCATGGCGGTTCCAGTAAGGGAACTAGCCGTTGGGCTCACCGGTTTGTGACCGGTAAGGAGACCGATTTGGTTTGTGCTGGTTCCAGTAGCCATGCAATCCATAGGTTCACCGGTATGGTGACCGGTATGGGACCGGTATGGTTCGTGCCGGTTCCAGTGAGTGTGCAATCCTTAGCATCTTACCGGTATGGACACCGGTAAGAGACCGGTATGCCGGTCTCAGTACCAAAAATGCAGATATGAAGATTTTAATGCATTTTGTACATGAACCTAATGCATCTAAGTGAATGTGCATGATCCCTATGTTGGAGTTTCTACGGCCCCGAGGATCGAATACAAAGCATGAAAACACATGCGAATACATACGACGAAGTTGCGGAATACTTTCATCGATCGGTTAAGCGACGCGGCAACGAACAAAAATTATTTTCTGCTCACTGTCATGCTCGGCAGTGAGCTACTGTTCTTCCTCCAATATGCGACTTTGGTGCTCCTTGAACAAGCTCCAAGCTTCGTCAAATGATTCCAAGCTCATGGGTGGACTTCCATATCACCTTCGCATGTCTCTCAGAGTGCTAGCTCTCAAGAAATTTGCCACAGATTTCCCACACTTTGCTTCCCTTGCTCACGGTTTTTGCCCAGCTAAAACAGTGAAGAAATGCCAATTTGGGCGTGAAAGAGAGAGAGAGGAAAAAGAGGAGAGTGTTGTGTTGGTTTCTAATTTGTGTATCTTATACACAAATGTGAATTTCAAATTCATTTACAATGAATTTGGCTTTCAAAAAGTCAAGCCTTTAAGGCTCCAACCATTCACATCAACTCCATCAATCAATGAATAGTGACTGGCGTCAATCACTCAAAGTGAAAGACATATATCACTTGATTGACGGATGACGTGACGCTAGATGCGACTAGCGATTTGACGCTATATGTGACTTGCTTGCCGCACTCGAGTTCGAAATGCGAATGAGCTCGCAAACAATCCCGGGCTCGGGTTCGTTAATTCCAAATTAACGAATTTTCGTTGCAACGTAATTAAATCAAATTTAATAAATAATCATGCCTAGCATAATTACTATTCACCTCGCTAACGAATTAATCTAATTAACTCGTTCGCCCGAATTAAAATCTAATTTTAATTCCGCGTCGAAATCCAATTTCGTATAATATATCGAATATATTAATTAATCAATTAATTCCAAATTAATCGTTATCTCTCTTTAATGATATTTTATCCCAGAAAAAATATCTCCGCAATTAATCCCAGATTAATTTTCTCTCTCATCTAATTAATCCCAGATTAATTAAAAGTGCGAGTCATACGTCATCGGTGAATCTTCGGGAAGCGACCCATGAGATCCCCGGATATGTTGGCAGTAAATTCGGTCGTCGAACTATCCGAACACCTAAGTACCTAGTACTACGTTTATACCGATTTACAAGACAAGGTTGGCTTCTAGCAAAGCGCCATGCCTACCCAATTCTCCAGAAATATCCTTACAGGAATATAAGGATCTATATCAGGCGTAGTATACGTAGTATTGCGTATGTCGATCCAGTATCGGATGATCACGTGCTAGGCCTGGGGCTGTAATTGTGTCTGCCCCGTACGAAGCACATATCGGATGTCTGGTAACTAGTCTCTATAATCAGATATACATGACCTAGTCATAATATCCCGATAGCTGCAGCATTTAAGAGAACCAGTCCCGTATCCTACGTGACCATCATCTCCATATGACTGGAGTGATACTTCTGTCTTGACATCACACCCAACACACTACGATTCTCGATATACCTAGAAGAGGCATACACAGAAACCGGTTAAAGCCTTGGACAACCAAAACCAAAGTATATTGATTGTCGCAAGTATTAGCGGTGCAAGTCTCAGGTTAAGACCAAATACACCTACCCTAATTTCGGACTTCCATAGACACATAGTCATACTACCAATGGAATTCCGAGGGGGTCTATCCAGAGCGAAGCTGTTTCCCGTACCATCGGTAAAACACAACCTCCTATTACACTTGCATGAGTATCTTATACCCAAATATATGAGAACTATGTCGTTGTCCCCTCACAACGCGCACAAGTGTAATACTAGTCTTTTACGCATTTATCGATGTCCAATCTCGACAATGCTCTGACTAGGGATATTTAATGATTTATCCTTAGTGGACTGATACTGTCTCATATCATTCTCAATCCAGGAACTAATCATATGGACCTCCTATCATTTATATATCTTGGTGATCTAATGACAAATGATAAAAGAGCAATCTCATTTGTCACATAGTTAATTTGTACAACAACACAATGATCTGTACAAATAGTGACGCTATGGGTCATAATTGTCCAACAATCTCCCACTTGGCCTATAGCCAGTCACTCGAGTGTCTAACACCCGAACTATGTACGGTTCGCTCAAACTGCTGAGGAAAGGCTTTCGTCAGCGGATTTGCATGATTATCATCTGATGCGATTTATTCGATCATCACATCGCCACGATGTATGATCCGAACGAATCAGATGAATATCGAAGTATATATCTGGATCGTTGATGAGACCGTTAATTCTTTAGCTTGCGATGTAGCCTAGCTCAGCTGCTAATAGAACTATATCTAATCTTATTAGATTTGTTTATCGACCCAAATGGCTTCTATTGCCGCCTCAGCTGCAGAAATAACCCGCATTTGTTGTTTATTCGGTAACAGTATCTTGCTTGGAAGATTTCTAGCTCACTGTTCTGTTATTCAGACTGTATAGTACCATTTGCGACTTGTAGTCGTTTTATCAGTTTTTGAAACTTGCAGTAGTGATCCTAGTCACTTCAAGTTCTCCTTCTCCATAGTATAAGACAGCATCCTTAGTTCTCTAAGATACTAAAGGATGTTCTTAATATTAATCCAGTGACTATCACTTGGATTGCCTGTTTGTGAATCCATATGCTCAAAGCGTATGAGACACCAGGTCGCGTACATTTTTCAATGTACGATTTCACGGAGAGTTTTCATGAAAGACAAGCTTTCGCCGATTGTTATGAGAATTTCATTTCCAAGAAATGACATATTTTATCATTATTTATAGGACAACCACTGTCAGTGCGCTCCCACTAACCTCCTTATATACACAAGAATCATTTTCGTTTTGAATTAAATCATAAACTATTATGATTACATCAAAACGATAATTCCAAGAACCTAATGCTTGCTTCAATCCAAACATGGATCGAATAACCTGCAAACTTGTTTGCTAGTTTTGGTACGACAAAACCGACAGGATATTGTAAACATCCTCCAAAAGGTTTCCTTTTCAGGAAAGGATTTTCCCGTTAAGCTGTCATATTTCATAAATGAAACATGCAGCATCTGTAAGCATTATCCAAAAGGATTTTCCGTGGCAACAGGTGAAAGGTTGAATCATAATCAACACAATGTTGATAACGATACATTTCCGCTAAAAGCCTAGCTTTATACGTTGGTATGTTGCCATCCATGTATGTCTTCCTTGAAGACTTATAAAGTACCAGTAGGCACAATGCCTTGCGGTACATCAACTAGTATCCAAACTTGTTGATATACATGGAATCCATTCCGGACTCATGGTACTTTGCCATAATAGGGAGTCGATAACTTGTATCACTTCCTCATACGTAGTCAGTTGGTATTCATCAATAAGATAGACATCTTTATGAGGTGAGATCAGAAACCCATACCCCATGTTGTTTTCTGACTCTCTCCGACCTACGCGGTTCTTGTGTATTCGAAGATTATTGTAATAGTTTCATCATTGATGAACTATTTATGTTCCATTAAGATTCGGTGCCTTGGAATAGTATTACTCTGATTTTCATCGAGTTTTACTATCCTCACCCTTACCACTGGCATATCGATATTCCTCTTAGGAAAACCGCATGGCGAGCAACAATTACATTTTCTCTTGTTTGTTGTATAAGTACTATACTTTGGTATCCCTAGGATAACCTACAATTTGGCACTTATCTGATTTGGGTTTTAGTTTGTATCATCCAACATATGCCTAGCATACCCAAATATTCAGGAATGAGAAACCCGGTTTCTTTCATGTTAATATCTAATATGAAGTCTATCTAACAGATTTTAATGGAACCTTATTCTAAATAAGTTTAGCACTGTTAATGCGTATCTGTTGAAGGAAATGGTAGCTCAGAGCGACTCATGATTAACCTTATCATGTCCACAAAATTCGGTTACTCTGTTCGGACACACCGTCAAATTGACGTGTTCCGGGAGGAGTCCTCTTTGAAAGAATACTATACTCTTTCAAGTATATTAGAAACTTATTGCTTAGGTATTTTCAATTACGGTCTTACCGTGACGGTTTAATACTTTAGTCGATCTGTTTGTCTATTTCGTGTCGAAACTATAAAAGTTTCCGATTTGTGTTCCTAAGGAAACACATAACCATAACGAGATGCTACATCCGTAAAGGTCACGAAATATTCATATCCACCTCTAGCCTAGCTAGACATGGGCCCACTTGCTTCATTATGAACTAGGGCTAACAGATCGGTGGCATTTACACTTTTACCAAGTAAATGTGTTATAAGCATTTTGCCCAATGAACTAGATTCGTAGACTTTATTTGATTTGAATCAAAACAGTCATAGTACCCACTCTTCAAAAGTGCGGATATACGAGTCTTGTTTAATTGTGTCCCAGACAACAATGCCACTAATTAGTTTCTTCTGATCAAATCAGTTTGAGCTGTTTGTTTGTCGTGTTATATGTTTGAGATTTTATTTATATTCAAAAATAAAATGCTGTTATTCACATCTAATGTGTGTCTCTCAATATCATCTTTATAAAATAAAACACTTTAGTTTTCTAGAATATAAAGGTAAATCCGCAGCGGATTAAACACTGATATAGAGATAATAGTTCTAGTCAAACTAGTTACATTATAACAGTTTCCTAATTTAAGTACATACCCGAAGGTAGTTCCTAAACTCAGGTATCTATGGTTAAACATCGACTTTTTTCCCGTTTTCAATTCGCAGAATAATCTCAATTGAAGTCAGTATCCTGCTCATAGCAGATTCTGAACATCAATGCATATTTATGTATCACACTAAGTATTTAAATCCAATTTTAATACTAGTAATGAACATATTATGACAAACATATTTGAAGTCAAAGCCTTGCCCGTTCTTCAATTCCTTCATGTCTGCATTGTCCAAACGGCAGTCACGCTTCCGCGATCTCGTTTGCCACAATTTAGGCAGACATTTTGGGATATGTCCTTTATCTTCCCAGAAGATTATAATGATTTTGCCTTTGCCCTTTTCACATTCCAGTAGCCTTTGGCCAAGCCTCGGGTTTCTAGAATATCGAAGTAAGGTGCGCCTTGCGCTACTTGCCTTATTGCAAACTTTGACTTTGTCTCCTTGAGAATAGTCATTAACTCTCCAAGAGTTAACTATTGCAATTTAGTATTTCTAAGATCTAAGAATAGATCTTGAAGATCATTCAATTTCAATATCATACTTTAAGGATCTAACCCTTAGTTCTGACAAAGAAATTAAGGAGTCTAATTAGCAAGCTTAATGGATTAAGCACTAAAGTTATCATCACATAAATCTTCCAAAGATTATGCTTTACTATTTGCTTAACTCCTGGCTTAGGCATATATGTTATTTTATCAAATAAAGTAACTTATTATTTTCCAGGACCATCCTGAAATTTTATTCCCAATTTGAAAAATTAAACCATTTAAATATATTTTCCCTAGGATTATGTTTTAAATGTCAATCTTTCAATTTTATCTTGATTTTAATATTCTAACTATTTAATCAACGATTTAGGTACTATTTATTATAATGATTATTATAGTCCAACTATATATTCAATTATAATTTAATAGATTGAATACAGTCCAACTGTTTTATTTAAAACAACAATTTAAATATTAGTCCAACTAACATTTAATTTATTTGACGAATGATATTTGATTTGAGCGCGTATGGCAAGTAATTAAATGAATATTGCAAATTTAATTCTTGCCTCCCACTATTTTTCGGCGAGCCTCTAACCCTCTGTCGAGTACTCGGGAAACCGTATTTCCTAGCGGGCTAGGATCCCGTTAAATATCACACAATCTTGACTTTGGCCAACAAATTGTATGATAATTAACTAGGTAGATCTCTAAGATCAATTGGATCCAATCCAATTCCTAGATCCAGTAGAGGGACATCCAAGTCCGAAACATATATCTTATATATGCCAATACATCCAATGTATTGCCTAACCTTTTTCCTCTGAATCAACTAAGCCTTGGCTTTGGCACAACAAACTTAGTGATCCCAGTTAAGCGGAACCCATTGACCATGGAAAGCTTCGTAATCAATGTCGATGGACAAGAAGTGGTCTTGACATTGGCCAACAAACAACAACTTGGACAAGACACCAATATGGAACAAAGCTCTCGTGATTCAAACACATCCTCGACGGACAAAGGCCTTGACTTTGGCCAACAAGCCAATGCCAGTCTTGGATCTTGAGTAAGAATCACTTAGTGGAAGGAAAAACACTTAATATTTGTGAGGGTTTTTCGCGTGCAAATTGGCAACCAATTTATTATCTTTGTTAAGGTCTTATCATCATACACCCTTAAACATGCATTCTAAACACATAATAAAGCGCATATGATAAAATAATAAGGATATGCAGATGGATAGTTTACACATTGATCCTAGATCAAATCTCTCCGTTTCTCTCTCCCGCTAGCACATGTATTACTTCTACCCCCTTACACTACACTTCTAAAGAAACCTCATTTACATTGAGGGGAATATGTGAGAAGAGAATACAAAGAATAAGGAGGTAATAAGGCTGGACACGCATGTCCAATTAATAAATTCCAAATTTATTACAACAATTTCTAAAATTGCCCCACCCATCTAATATCCATCGATATACATTATTCATGCATCGCAACCATGTATTCACACAAGCATGTTATCAATCAATCTAATCAAATTAATTAATCTGATAATTAGTGATCATCCAATGTTCAAACAACGATTTGATTTTGCTCAAGTCGAACTCGTTTTGCGAATAAGTACTCAAAGTACTAATTCTCGAATTAAATTAAACTACATAATTAAATCCAATTCAATTTGTATTTAATACTAATTCGCTATTTAATTCCAAATTAAATATTACACTTTATTAATAAACCTTTTACGACTTAAATTCCAAATTTAATCGTTACGGGTCTCAAAGCCCGATTAACGTCCAACGTTAATTTAATTAAAGTCCAATGGGCTTTTAATTAATTTCTTAAGGTGTGGACTTTTGGTCAACTCGGGTCAAACCGAATAACCAAAGTCCAATCCGGGAATTACCCCATAAGCCTAGAAATCAATTTAGGCCCATTAAACCCAATTAAAATTTCATGCTTTTCAATCGCTCTGAAACCATTGTTGGAGTTTCTACGGCCCCGAGGATCGAATACGAAGCAAGAAAACACATGTGAATACATTCGATGAAGTTGCGAAATACTTACATCGATCGGTTGAGCGACGCAGCAACGAACAAAAATTATTTTCTGCTCACTGTCATGCTCGGCAATGAGCTGCTGTTCTTCCTCCAAGATGCGGCTTTGGTGCTCCTTGAACAAGCTCCAAGCTTCGTCAATGATTCCAAGCTCATCGGTGGACTTCCCTATCAGCTTCGCATGTCTCTCGGAGTGCTAGCTCTCAAGAAATTTGCCATAAATTTCCCACACTTTGCTTCCCTTGCTCATGGTTTTTGCCCAGCAAAAACAGTGAAGAAATGCCCATTTGGGCGTGAAAGAGAGAGAGAGGAAAGAGAGGAGAGTTGTGTGGTTGGTTTCTAATTTGTGTATCTTATACACAAATGTGAATTTCAAATTCATTTACAATGAATTTGAAATTCAAAAAGTCAAGCCTTTAAGGCTCCAACCACTCACATCAACTCCATCAATCAATGAATAGTAACTGGCGTCAATCACTCAAAGTGAAAGACATCTATCACTTGATTGACGGATGACGTGACGCTAGATGCGACTAGCGATTTGACGCTAGATGTGACTTGCTTGCCGCACTCGAATTCAAAATGCGAATACGCTCGCAAACAATCCCGGGCTCGGGTTCGTTAATTCCAAATTAAAGAATTTTCCGTTGCGACGTAATTAAATCTAATTTAATTAAATAATCATGCCTAGCATAATTACTATTCACGTCGCTAACGAATTAATTCTAAATTAACTCGTTCGCCCAAATTAAAATCTAATTTTAATTCCGCATCGAAATCCAATTTCGTATAATATATCGAATATATTAATTAATCGATTAATTCCAAATTAATCGTTATCTCTCTTTAATGATATTTTATCCCAGATAAAATATCTCCGCAATTAATCCCAAATTAATTTTCTCTCTCATCTAATTAATCCCAGATTAATTAAAAGTGCGAGTCATACGTCATCGGTGAATCTTCGGGAAGCGACCCATGAGATCCCCGGATATGTTGGCAGTAAATTCGGTCGTCGGACTATCCGAACACGTAAGTACCTAGTACTACGTTTATACCGATTTACAAGACAATGTTGGCTTCTAGCAAAGCGCCATGCCTACCCAATTCTCCAGATATATCCTTACAGGAATATAAGGATCTATATCAGGCGTAGTATACGTAGTATTGAGTATGTCGATCCAGTATCGGATGATCACGTGCTAGGCCTGGGGCTGGAATTGTGTCTGCCACGTACGAAGCACATATCAGATGTCTGGTAACTAGTCTCTATAATCGGATATACATGACCTAGTCATAATATCCCGATAGCTGCAGCATTTAAGAGAACCAGTCCCGTATCCTGCATGACCATCATCTCCATATGACTGGAGTGATACTTCTGTCTTGACATCACACCCAACACACTACGATTCTCGATATACCCAGAAGAGGCGTACACAGAAACCGGTTAAAGCCCTGGACGACCAAAACCAAAGTATATTGATTGTCGCAAGTATTAGCGGTGCAAGTCTCAGGTTAAGACCAAATACACCTACCTTGATTTCGGACTTCCATAGACACATAGTCATACTACCAATGGAATTCCGATGGGGTCTATCCAGAGCGAAGCTGTTTCCCTTACCATCGGTAAAACACAACCTCCTATTACACTTGCATGAGTATCTTATACCCAAATATATGAGAACTATGCCGTTGTGCCCTCACAATGCGCACAAGTGTAATACTAGTCTTTTATGCATTTATCGATGTCCAATCTCAACAATGCTCTGACTAGGGATATTTAATGATTTATCCTTCGTGGACTGATACTGTCTCATATCATTCTCAATCCAGGAACTAATCATATGGACCTCCTATCATTTATATATCTTGGTGATCTAATCACAAATGATAAGAGAGCAATCTCCTTTGTCACATAGTTAATTTGTACAACAACACAATGATCTGTACAAATAGTGACGCTATGGGTCATAATTGTCCAACACCCTATGAGCTTAGGCACTTGAATATTATAATTCACATTACAATGAGAACCCTAAGCTAAGACTTCGCAATATAATCTTCAATTTGCCGCAAGTCTTCACATTCTCGCTCTTCACCATGTATGCTTCGACATCTTTTTGTATTGTCTAGTATTTGCGCGTCGAAGACTTCTTTCTTGTTGCATCATCAAAATCCAATTACGCGACCAAGTCGCCAACAATATGATCGTTAAATATGACTTGTATGGTAACGTTTGGTTAAGTGGTTTATATAATGAGAGGCGACGTTGGGTTTCATGCTTTGTGAAAAATAGTTTTTGGACAGGAATATCAACAACTCAAATAAGTGAAAGTATGAATTCTTTTTTGATGGGTATGTTAACTAAAAAATGATATTGAAGTAATCAGTGGTGCATTTTGATAATGTCTTGCGTTATAAAATTGAAAAACAACTTTGAGCATATGTCGATTCTTTCAACAAACAGTTTCCATGTCTTACAAGATTTGAGATGGAAAAGCAAGTTCAAGATGTCTATACTAATACTGATGTGAATCAACGCAGAAACGAAATCCCAAGAACCTCCTTCACGATTTTGTTGAGACAAAACCTTGTAAGATTTCGCAAATCCTTAAGGATCTCGTCCTAAGAACTTTTGATGATGCATTGAAAGAATTTTGAACAGCTTTTATACTCGTCACAAAGGTGGTCAATCCTTTAATAAGTGTTGTTCACAAAGGAACAAAGAAAGAATTATCTCTTTCTTAGGGATAGCTCATGTTGGTTTTTGTGTGTTTAGGGTGTAATGTAATATGTCTTTTTATTTCTCAAAAAAATGTTTAAATAATAAATACATGTGAACCCTAATTTTAATATAATTAAATTACTAAAATTAACACTAATCTTAATCCAATTAAAAGACCCATAACTTACGCCAATCCTAATCTAAAACTAACCCCCTAATTGGAACCCAATTCACGTCACAATTGTTGTTACAATTCACAATTGTGAATTGGAACCCAATTGCAGGGCTCACGTTGAATAAAATTAAAAAATAAAAAATAAAAATAAAATAATAATATATCAAATGCCATATTCGGCTAACAACAACAAACTCTCGGTCTTGGATGCATTTTCTTGTGATTCTTGGATCCCCTCATATTATTACTATGCTTGGTACACTTGGACCTACTTTTACTCCCACTTAATTTAATATCTTTTGGCTTGAATTTCATCTTGGACATCTTCTTAGGAACTTGAGGTGGATTGGATGCTTGAATCATGTCAAATACAAGTTTCACGAATTTCAACATAAATTGACTAAAACAGTGAATTATGATATGATCAATTCATTGAGATCAATATATTATGTCAGTGAGTATGTAGAGGGAAAGAAAACAAGTTTTGAGGTTATTTTTGAGGAAGATGAGTGTGAAGTTACTTATATCTGTTCAAATTTTCAATTTAAAGGGATTCTTTGTAGACATGCTGTTGCAGTGTTGGTGCATATTGATATTCGCTTACTTCCAGAAAATACATAATACAAAAATGGAGGAAAGATATACAGAGATGTTATACTAAGATGAAAAATAATTACGTTGGGTGCAACTCAATAACTGGGCAAGTGCGATTTGACAAAATGTGTTCTACTTTCACTGAGGTTGCCGATATATTTGCAGATGATGCGGAAAGTTCTAAATTTATTTGGGATTGGATTAAGAAAGCATTGAAGGCTTTACCAAAGAAAATTCGTGGTAAAGTTAGTGATGAAAAAATTATAACTGGTCAAAAATGTGTGGAAATATAACAAATGAGATCGAAGGCATACAGATCCTGTAGCAACCCGCTATAAAGGTCTTCTACCTTCTTAGAGGAACAAATCTACAAGATTTAAAAGATCTAGACAAAAGACGAAGAAAGTTGCATCAAATACAAATGTGCTTTTAAATTTTAATATCACGTTCGAACGCAACCTTCTAGTGAGTTCACGTACGCGTGTATCACCTTTTCAGCATGTTCGAATAAATTATTCCAGTGAGCATCAATATTCTCATAACCGGACCGGTGATCGAATCGGTGATCTAAAAGGTATAATGGGTCACTGATTCGATCGGTAAAACTGTGCCCAAAAAGCAGCAAAGCCGGCTTACGTAATAAATATTTTCATTTAATTAAAAATACAAAAAAATGAAGAAGTAAAAAAAAAATTGAACCGGTCTGGTCCATTTCACTGGTTTTGACCGATTTTTTCAAACCTGTTTTTACCTTTGACCGGACCGGACTCATGGTCGATTCTCGTTTCAATCGGTTAAATCGATAGATCTGATCTGATTTTAATGACACTGGTGAGCAGGCATGCGTGTTACGTTCTATATCACGTTCCCACATAAATTGCGAATCATTGGCGTTCGTCTGGCATTCGTTAGGGCGTTCGAACGTCAATGCGGGATCAATATTATTAAGTGAGTTTCAAAGGCTTTTTGAATGCTTGGAAACCCTATCAATATAAGGAAAGCCTTGGCCACTTCACCAACTATTGGAAACATAATATTCATAGCCTCATCATCTTTATTTTCATCTTCTTTAAGAGTTCACAATTGAATACTCCATTGATCTCATGTCTTTTTTGTTCTTGGTAAATATCTTTCTTTGATAACCATCAAAACACCAAATCTTACTAAATCCTAACCTTCAGAATTCAGTATTGGAGATTGATCGTCGGAATTCCGATAAGAGCGATTCGCTATTGGATTTACTACAATATTATCGATTTTTCAACCATGGTAATATTTTTAATTTCCACAAGATTACTCCTATTCCCCATAAGTATATAAGGGTGGAACCTTATCGGTTTTTCAGCCATGGTAATATTTTTGGATTATCTTTACATTTTGCGATGTGTTCATGTCTACCAATAATTTTTTATTTTCGAATTTAATTTATGTGTTTTTTTTACAATAGCAACCATTTCCTCTGGAAACATTCATGTTGCATTATTCTTCCCCTTCGATGAACTATGGAGGATATTAAAAGAGGAGTTTTCAACAATTGCTACTTCAACATGATAGTGAAGAAGACAATCAAATGGATCTTTAAATTATGGAAGTTATCAACATGAGATTTGCTTAGATTAATATCAACAATGGGAGGGGCCTTTTTTTTTTTTTTTTTTTTTTTTTTTTTAAATAACATTCATTACATTTAAGTTATACACTTCATACAAAACAAGAGATAAAATCCTTTCATATAAATAAAGTATATAATGTAATTGCTACATTTAAAATACAACATACAATAGAAAAGGCAACTAAATTATTATGAACATTCTTGATTTCATCAGTTTCTACACTCTTGTCGCACGTTGCCTTGTTAGTCTTCATAGTTTGCACACTCTTGACGGACGTTATTGTTAGGGTTGGTGCTCAGAACGCCAATTTTATTATGTATTTCCCTGTAAATACTAATGTAACATTTTATTATGAATAAAATAAACAATTTCTATTATATAACATCCTCTTTTATATGGTAAAGATGTAATAGACCTTAGAATGATTAGTTATGATACTGTTGCAAAAGCATCGCAACAAACATTGAGTTGTATCATGACGTTGTCATTCTTAGACAGTTCCTGGTCAAGGTTTACACTACTTGGTCAGTAATGTAAACTCGTTGAGACTGGTATATGTCGTATTTGGAATCTTGGATTCCGATGGTTTCTCAATGAACCATGAGTCTTGGAAACTCGCATAGACGTGTAGGTATTTATAGCGGATAAACACTGAATGACTCATCGAAGATTCTTAATGGATGGTACACCAACGTCAATAAGAATCTTCTCGGGTTGAGTGAGCATAGTGATTCTTTGACTTGAGATACCACTGTGGATATATGAGTAATCCTCCACTCTTAGATGGAAGTCACGTCATCGATCTATTTAGATCAGACCTCCGTCTGTTTGTTGGGTGTGGACTGATGCTCAGGATATCCTGTGTGTATCAAAAAAGGATATGTCAGTTCTATGTACAGAGCATAGGTATTCAATATGGAATTAGCAATTTGTTAAATCCATGAGCCCGTGATACACTCTAGAAATTAGTTCTAAGTGTTATTAATGGATTGCTAATAGAAACGTCAACGTGATTATATCTATAGAGATTTGACGTTTATATCTATATCTCTAGAATAATCTGGATACCTGTGACGGAGGGATTATACGTATGCAATGACCTCGACTTGTATGGTTCATAGAGTTTATTTGTGTTCGTTATAATTTACGGGTGAGTAGATTATGGACACGAAATTTGATTTCGTGACGGATATGCCTGAATCTAGAGAGTCTCACTAGTGAAATATACTCGTAGAGCACTAGGGCAACTTTTATGAATAATACTGATTATTTATAAGTCGTTTAAACGGTTAAAAGAAAAATACATGCAAATGGACCTAATGGTCATTTTCTTAATTAATGTGTATTTGTATTTAATATTTGATTTTATTAAATACACATTAATAAAATATCAAATTATGATTTTTGATATATATGATTGAAATATGTATTTTGATTATTTAATGTAAATATAATACACATATTTAAGATATTTGTATTTAATTATTTAATTATATAAATATTATATGATTAAATTAATTAAGTAAATAATATCTTTAGTCATCATTTACCTTTTAAATGGCTTAGGTTTATTGGTTACACTTGTTCCATTTATTTAAATGTTGTAGTGAGCAAATGGAACAAGTTAACTAATTACTTATCATTTAATTATTTGAAATAAAAATGAAAATGCTTGATATTTTTCTTTACTAGGTTTTGGCCAAATGACAAAAATATATAAGCTTTGTTTCTTTTTATTTTTTCAAAACAACAAGTTACAAAATAAATTACAAAGAAAGCTTGAGAGAAAAACTTGAAGAACAAAGGAAATACATCAAGCAAATTCTTGGATTTTGTAAGTAATTTCCAACTTTCTTCAATTAGGAAATTATTTCCATGTATTTAGGCTTCAACTTGTGATGCTTAGAATTTTCTCTACTCTTTAAGTATGTAAATTTAAATGGTTGTGAACTTGTTTGAAAGATATGAGCATGTATGTTAATAAAGAGTACATGAAATTAGTTCATTTGCACTCTTTTAGCCATTTGATGGTGATGTTGTCATTCTAGAGTTTCTTAGCCACTCATTGATGACATAGAATTATTGTTGAGTTGTTTCATGATGGTGAGATGTTTGGTGTATTAAAGATTGAATTAAAGTGTTGGATTTTATTAATTTGGTGAAATTTAGTCATTTGGATAATTTGTAAACTTGGGGTTCATAACCCTTTCCAAATTTGGGGCTTTACATATATGTGATGTAATTTGATGTATATTTGATTTGTGTTAAATTTGGGATTGATTGGATTTGATCTTTACATATTTTGAACAAAAAGACCAAATTGCAAATCCTGAAAAACTGGGGACTGTTTGGTAATTTTAAAAAAATTTGAGATTTTTGTTACAATTTATATTTTCATGTATTAGACATGTATAAATCATTTTGGGATTAATTTGAAATTACTTAAATATATATTTGACTATTTGAGGACCAAAATGATCAAAATACAAAGTTATGGGGTCAATTCGGCAATTAAAAAAAATTGATTTCTTGGGTTAAAATTTCAGATTTTAAGTATGGGTAATTAAAAAATAAGTTTATTTAATTGATCCAAGAAAAAATTTTGAAACCGGAAAATTCTGATTTTCCGCGTTCCACTGCGCTAACCCGGTAATTCCCTACAAAACCCAAACAAAATTGTATCAGAGCGAGTCTGATTTTTTCAATATTTAATTTAATCTTTACTTTATGCATGCATGTGTTTATTTAATTTGATTAAATAAAGTAAAAGCATCTTTTGCGGAAAAATCCCTATTTAAAATTAGGTTTTTATTTAATATGTATTTGATGCATATTACTTGGTCGGTCTTGTCAATACCGCTTACGATAAATTTTCTGCGACTATATCCAAAAACGTGCCAAAGCTGTGAGGATATGGCCGATAGAAATTTATCTGTACCGAATATATTTGATATTAGGTGAATTCAAGTGAAAGCGGAATCCTGAACGTGCCAAAGATGTATGGGTTACACAAGTATCTTGAATTTATCATTGACAAGTTTAACCTTGCTATGCCTCCTTGTGAACGTGTCAAAGTTGTCACAACGATAAACGACCATGACCGAAAACCCAGGAGTCACTGATGAGTGATCGTCAATGAGTTGTCTACCTAATGAATATACGTAGATGAGAACGTACCAAAGCTGTGAGCTGAAATATATTCATGGGGTCCACCTTTCACTATTATGTTATGATTTGATTATCGCATATTTTGTATTCGGTTTGGGGATTACAGTTTTGCATGAAATTGTGGGAGAGGCATTTTTAAATTAAAAATCAATGATCTATTTAATACTTTATGATATGATATGAAACTGTTTTATCTGCTGATTATTTATTCACTATCTATTTGATAGATTTGCGATGGCGGCACCAATGGCCAACCTTTTTGCTCGTATGCTTGATACGAATAAGCTTAAGGGCGTTGAGAATTTTACCGACTGGGATATGGATTTGAGGATTGTCATCGGATCTGAGAAGCCAGGATACATATTGGAAGGTCCATTACCGCTTGCTATATCTCCAGATGCATCTTCTGAAGAAGTTGAGACTTTCCGCTAATGAAAAGATGATGATTTAAGAGTTAAATCATACATACTAAGTTCTATTTCTTCTGAGCTTAAGAAGCAATACTTTGAGATGCATGATGTTTATAGCATGATGACACTTCTTCGTGAATCGTTCATGAACCAGGAACAGGTCGTGGTGCTTAACATTGGAATGAAACTCTTCCATTCTAAACTTGATGAGGGGCAGGCTGTGAGCCTGCATGTGCTTCATTTGATCGATTTGATCGAGCGATTGAGGCGTAGTAATTTCTATCTCAATGAAACTCAGGGACAGAGTGTCATACTTGGTTCTCTCCCGGAGTCTTATCGCCAGTTTGTTATGTACTTCAACATGAATGAGATTCAATTCTTTTACCGTGAGCTGCATAGGATGCTTCCCACATCGGAGAAAGATTTGAAGAAGGGAGTTATGACTCGCCTTCCGAAACCCAATTCACTTTCTGCTTCTTCCCAATCCAAGTTGAAATGGAAGAAGACAAAAGGAAAGAAGAAGAAAGGTTTCAATATTCCTCTGTAGGCTAAGGTAGCGAAGCCCAAGAGAGCTTCTAATGATAAATGCCATCACTGCTAGAAGGTCGGGCACTAGAAGAGAAACTGTCCAGACTACCTTGCCTAGATTAGGAAGGAAAGAGCATCGACATCAGATATTTTTATTTTTCCTATTATTGATATCTCATTGGTTTGTGAAGCTATGACATCTGATTGGATTTTAGATTCTGCTTGTCCTATTCACATTTGCAAAACGTTCCAAGTGCTGACGAAAAGTAGACGGCTGAAATCTGGGAAGATGCAGTTGCGATTCAGAGTGGCGACTCTCTGGATGCGGTTGCAGTGGGTATATGCGAGATTCCCTTATCCAGTGGGAGACTTTTGTTAAATGACTACTAATTTGTGCTAGGATGTGTGACAAATATTATTTCACTTTTTGTATTAGATACTGAAGGATATAATATAAATATTAAGAATCGTTCTTTGTATTTATATGATAGAAATAATATTAAGATCCTTTGTTGTCCAAATGAACATGGTTATTACATATTGCATACCTCACAAGATATCTTTAATACTATAATTAATAAATGTAAACAATCATATAAAAATAATACTGAACTGTGGCACATTAGGTTGGGTCATATAGGTGTGAAATGCCTAACCTAGTTGGTTAAGAATGGTTTGATACATGATCTCACCATTGAACCTTATCCAACTTCCGAATCTTGCATTCGGGGTAAAATGACCAAATCCCCATTTTCGGGTGTTGGACACCGAGCCACTGACCTATTGGAACTCATAAATTCTGATATATGTGGTCCCATAAGTCAAACTGCTTATAGTGGTTTTTCTTACTTTGTTACCTTACTAATGATGTGTCACAGTACGATTATGTTTATCTGATGAAACATAAATCAGAAACCTTTGAAAAGTTCATAGAATTTCGAAATGAAGTAGAAAAACAGACTGGTCAATATATTAAATGTCTTCGATCTGATCGAGGTGGTGAATATTTAAAGGAGAATGAGATTCTCGCTCAATATACTCCTTCGGGTACTCCGCAGCACAATGCAATGTCAGAGAGGATAAATCGGACTTTATTGGATATAGTCCGATCGATGTTCAGTTATACAGATTCGCCCTATTACTTATAGGGTTATGCTCTTTTAACTGCTGCACATATTTTGAATAAGATTCATTCCAAGGCTGTTCCTATGAATCCGTATGAGATATAGATCGGTAGGAAACCGAATCTTAGTTATGTTAAGATTTGGGGGTGTTCTGCATACGTCAGGATGACTCAGAAGAATAAGCTTTTGCCTCGAGGGTAGAAGTTTAGGTTTGTTGGATATCCTTCAATTACGAAATGATATTTGTTCTATGATACCGAGCATCAAATGTGTTCATAGCTCGCTTTGTAAAATTTCTAGAAATAGAATTTTTGTCTGAAGATGGTGATCATAGACAGGTTGAACTTGATGAAGTACAACCTGATACCAATGAACCAACGGAGAAACCTGAAGTTCATGAAGATGATGAACCTTCAACACACACACTCCATAGGTCGTAAATGGTATCTAGACCTCCTGAACGCTTATATTTGATACAAGAAAAGAGTCTCGATGTTCTCTTAGTTTAAGAGATTGACCCTTTTACCTATAGAGAATCAATGTTGGACATCGACTCCGTGAAGTGGCAAGACGCCATGAAATCCGAGATAGACTCAATGCATGAGAATCAAGTTTGGAACTTGGTTATGCTTTCTGAAGGAATTGTTCCTATTGATTGTAAATGGATTTACAAAAAGAAGCGTGGGCCCGATGGAAAGGTTGAAACCTTAAGGCCCGACTGGTAGCTAAAGGTTACTAGCAGAGACCTGGTGTCGACTATGATGAAACTTCTTTTCCAGTTGCGATGCTAAAGTCTATAAGGATTTTGTTCTCTATTGCTGCTTACCATGTTTACGAGATTTGGCAAATGGATATCAAAACGGATTTTCTAAATTGGTTTTTTGATGAAGAAATCTATATAGAATAGCTGAAGGGTTTTGTATCCATCGAGAACTTGGGCGTGGTATGCAGGCTGAAAAAGTCCATTTATGGACTTAAACAGGCTTCACAAAGTTGGAATCTTCGATTCGACGAGATAATCAAATTGTCTGGTTTTCTCAAGATTTCGGAAGAATCATGTCTGTATAAGAGGGCCAGTGGGAGTATGGTCATATTTTTAATTCTCTTTATTGACGACATCTTTATCATTGGGAATGATATCGAGATGATGCAAGGCGTCAAAGCTTACCTCTGTAAAAATTTCTCCATGAAGGACCTGGGTGAAGCTTTTTATGTCTTACGCATAAAACTCTATAGAGATAGAGAAATGAGGCTTAATTGGTTATCCCAATCAACGTACATAGATAAGATCTTAGAGCGGTATAATTGGTAATTGTAAGACAACAAACATATCGTTCAGACATGGCTTACATCTTTCGAAGAAGATGTGTCCACAAACAGAAGATTAGAAGATTAGAATGTCTAATCAACCTTATGCTTTGTGTTTGGGCAGCATCGTATATGCCATGTTATGTAATAGGCCTGATACCAGCTTTAAGGTTAGTGTGACGAGCATATATCAGTCCAATCCAGGAAATGACCATTGGATGGCCATTAAACATATCCTCAAGTATCTTAAAGGTACTAAGGATAAGTTTATTATCTATGGAGGAAACGAACTGCAAGTTAATGGGTATACAGATTCTGATTTCTAGTCGGATCCTGATGATTGAAAGTCTACATCAGGATTCGAGTTTACCCTTAACAACAGTGCAATTTGTTGGAAGAGTTCCAAACATGGGTTAACAACTGATTCCACCATAGAGGCAGAATATATTGCAGCTTCTGAAGCTGCAAAGGAAGATGTATGGGTTAGGAACTTTATCACAGAATTAGGAGTAGTCCCAATTATCGAGAATCTGATTCCATTATACTGTGATAATACTAGAGTCATTGCGCAAGCAAAAGAACCAAGGGCGCATCAGAAGTCATGTGGAATGAGAGTACCACATCATTCGAGAGATTGTGTCACGAGGGGACATTATCGTATGCAAGGTACCGAGTGAAGATAATGTAGCAGACCCGCTTACCAAGGCCATACCTCCGAAGTTATTTGATAAACATGTGGAGTCGATGGGTATTAGATACAATCGATATTGGCACTAGAGCAAGTAGGAGATTTTGTTTGGGTTGGTGCTCTGAGCGCCAATTTTATTATGCATTTCCTTGTAAATACTAATGTACTATTTTATTATGAATAAAATAAACAGTTTCTTTTATATAACATCCTCTTATATACTCTAAAGACTTAACCGACCTTAGAATGATTAGTTATGATACTGTTGTAAAAATTTCACAATTGACATTGAGTTGTATCATGATGTTGTCATTCTTAGACAGTTCCTGGTCAAGGTTAACACTACTTGGTCAGTAAAGTAAACCTGTTGAGACTGGTACATGTCGTATATTGGAATCTTGGATTCCGATGGTTTCTAAATGGACCATGAGTCTTGGAGACTCGTATAGACGTGTAGGTGTTTATAGCGGATAAACACTAAATGACTCACCAAAGATTCTTAATGGATGGTACACCAACGTCAATAAGAATCTTCTCGGGTTGAGTAAGCATAGTGATTCTTTGATTTGAGATACCACTGTGGATATAAGAGTTATCCTCCATAATTAGATGGTAGTCACGTCACCGATCTATTTAGATCAGATATTTACCTATTCGTTGGGTGTGGACTAATGCTCAGGATATCCTGTGTGTATCAAGAAATGATCCGTCAGCTTGATGAGTGGTAAATATATCACTATTTCCCACTCATTTGACATAATATTTTGTATAGTTTCTTGAGTTTTGTAAATATTTTGATGTGTTTTGTGTTATTTTGTAGATAAATAAAGTTTCAGGACTCTCTAGAATCAAATCAGGGCCAAAACAGTGAAAAACGGATAAAAAAGGCAAAACTATCACTTGGGCGTCGCGACCGCTAACGTCCGCCGAAGTCTGCTAACATTCTTCGGGACATGTGTCACAATTAGAGATGATTTTCTAAAATATGCCTTGCTAACGTGCGCCATGCTAACATGCGCCGTTTGCTAACGTGCATCGAATATGCTAACGTGCGTCCGCCACGTCTCAACATTAAAGCAAATCATGCTAACGTGCGTCGGACACGTGTCACCATCATATGCTGCCGACAATCATCATCGCCACGTCAGCGCCACATCAGCACAATTATTGAAATAATCATTCAGTCTGCCACGTGTCACCATCTTCGCAACCTACGTGCCATGCGTCTTTCATCAACGGCGCGTCGCGACGCAAGAATAATCTTCCGCGTTGCGACGCGCGAGCCATTTTTTGCCTATAAATAGAAGGCCGAATTTCAGATTTGAATTCATACTTTCTTCTATGTAATTCCTTAAGAATACTAAGAAGATTGTATCTTTTTTGTTTATTTACAGCTTTCAGTAATTAATTTTCGCATTTGCACTTTCTTTTCTTTACTTTTCAGTCTTTACTTTCTACAATTTACTTTTATGCAATTTACTTTATGTTATTTACTTTTCAGTATTTACTTTTCAGTAATGAGGAGGTAACTCCCTCTTGTTGGGGTAAAAGATAAAGCTTTTATTACTAATATTTAGATTAATCTCCATTAATTATAATATATAAACTATTTAAAACCTGACTTATTGAGGATACCGCTTTATTGGTCGGTTGGTAATTATTGAAATTGGTTTTAAACTTGACTAAACTGGATACCGCCTGGTTGGTCGGTTGGTAATTAATTATTAATTTTATTTAATCAGGATACCGCCAATATGACTGGTTGATAATTATCACACAAAGTTTATATATTATAATAAGGGATATATCTAAAATAGTAGTGATAAAAGTGGATCCTTTAACCTCAGCATTTTCTTTTATTGTATTTTTACATTTTTAATTTCCAGCATTTACTTTTCCGCATTTACTTTTCAACATTTACTTTATGTCTTTTATTTTATTTAAGCTTTTACTAGCCTTAGATATGTGTCGTAACTAAGTCAGTTATCTGGGGTTGTGATGAATTCCAATATCACCAGTTTTTAAGGGGTTATTTTATAGTTTGGGTAATATAAAGGTTTACTTATTAAGTCTTAAGTTTAATGTATCTTGTTAACTGACCACTAATAAGATTGATCTGGTAAACTTAAAATAAACTTGACGAAGGAATTTTAGGTTTCAGCCTTAGACTTAATAGCCCACGATCTTCCTTGAGGATATATAACCCTTTAATAGATTTCCTTACAGGATGGACATATACCTGTTGGGTGGGGGTAGCCATAATTGGAACTTAATCTTAATGAATTCAGGTAACTTGGTTAACATAGACATATGGTTTAATTGGGTTACACTGGGTATTTGCATCTGACCATTGACAGAGGCTTTTGCAGAATTTCGTGTTCCAGGTTAGTAAATTAATATATTACACAAACATAAAATAACCACTTCATCTTTTAAAAGATATTGGAAAGATTCGCAACCCTGGATAGTTTTATAATATTGAATTTTCCTCAATTTCCTTTTGCACAATTTTATTTACTGTTTTAAGTTTAAAGTCACTATCCAATCAAACAACCAATCTGTTAGATACTTGTAAACATTTGGCTTCATAAATTAATAGCTTAAGTATTAAGTCCTCGTGGGATCGATACTTTTTATACTACTTGAACAATATGTTTACTTGTGTTATACGCGTGTGATTACGCCGGTCAAGTTCTTGGCACCGTTGCCGGGGACTTATTTATCTTTCACTATTAGTTTTGAGGTTAGATACATTTACTTGTATCTGATTTATTTTTACTTTTTGTTTCTATTTTCTTGTGTTTCAGGTCCTTAGACACTACATGAGACGTTAGAAGCTTTGAAATCTGTCCGCTTGACCCAGAAATTTAAAGAACCATAAGACAATTGAGAAGAAAAGGCGAGAAGGCAGAGAAGCACTAATCAACATGAAACCTGAACCTTCGGAAGTTGCACCACCAATTCTCATTCAAGACAGAACTATTCCGATGGTTGACGGCTTCATTTCTTATATTGTATTTCCTCTATTACCAGTAAATGCGTGTGACATCAAAACATGCATTAAGATGATTCAACAGTCTGTACATTTTGAGGGGAATGCAACTGAAGATCCTAATGCCCACATCAGCAACTTCCTGGAAGTTCAACTACAACCGAGCAGCTGAAGAAGCAATGAGACTGTGTGTTTTTCCATATTCCTTGAAAGACAGAGCTAAGGCTTGGCTACATTCATTACAAGCAGGTTCCATCACAACTTGGAACACTCTAGCCACCAAATTCCTTGCAAAATATTTTCCACCAGCCAGAACTACAAAGTTGAGGAATGACATTACATCCTTTATGCAACAAGACTCGGAATCCATCTGCGAAGCTTGGGAAAGGTACAAGGATTTACTCAGAAAATGTCCTCACCATGAGATCGCAAAGTGGTTACAAGTCCAAACCTTCTATAATGGACTTTTTGGAATAATGAGAACCACAATTGATGCTGCTGCTGGAGGAGCTTTAATGGAAAAAGGAGAAGATCAGGCCTGGGGACCTAATTGAAGAAATGGCCAATAATAATTCCTTGTGGCCAATATAAAGGAGCATGATCCAACGAATTACTGGAATTTATAAAGTTGGAGCCAACACAGAAGTGAATGCCAAGCTGGATCAGATATGCAAATTCATGGAAACTCTCAGCATGCAAGGTAATATTGGATCCACAAGTTCACCATATGGAGGAGCACTAGAGTCAAACCAACATAAAGAAATGGTGATTTACGTCAACAATTTCAACAGACATGGGAACAATCTATATTCCAATACCTACAACCAATGGTGGAGGAATCATCCCAATTTCTCATGGAGCAATAATTCAGGAAAAATGAACAATCCACCACCAGGATTCCAACAGCAAAGTCAAGAGCATGAAAAAGAACCAGGAATAGCGGAAGTGTTGGCCTAGTTAAAAAAATATGATGCTATGATTCAAAGCCAATCTGCGTCTATTAAAGCACTAGAAAATCAAATAGGACAACTGGCCAATGGTCAGAGTTACAGACCATCAGGAAATCTTCCCAGCAACACAGAACCAAATCCAATGAACATGGGGAAGGCAATGTCATGCCATCATTTTAAAAAACGGTAAAGAAATCAACAAAGATGTTGGAATCAAGGCATCCATTGAAGAAGTTCCAAAAGAAAGTAGCGAAGTAGTTCCACAGATGGAGGAAAAAGATTCAAAGGAAAAAGAGCAAGAAAGAATCACTCTACCTCCACATTTTCCACAACGTCTCCAGAAAAACAAATTGGACAAGCAGTTTGCTCAATTCCTGAAGATCTTTAAAAAGCTGCATATCAATATTCCATTTGCAGAAGCATTGGAACAAATGCCTAGCTATGTCAAATTCATGAAAGATATTCTTTCACGGAGTGAAGATTGGGAGATTACGAGACAGTAGCATTGACAGAAGAGTGCATCGCCATCATTCAGAGGAAACTTCCCCCAAAGTTGAAAGATCCTGGTAGTTTCAACATTCGTTGCACCATAGGAGAACATAACTTCGGTAAGGCTTTATGTGATTTAGGTGCTAGTGTTAACTTGATGCCTTTTTCCATTTACAGGAAACTGCAAATTGGAGAAGCAATGCCCACCTCAGTCTCTTTGCAACTTGCTGATAGAACGCTAGCATTTCCATGAGGTGTAGTTAAAGATGAGCTAGTCAAAGTCGACAAACTTATTCTCCCAGCAGACTTTATTATCCTTGACATGGAGGAAGACGAAGATGTGCCCATCATCCTCGGGAGACCATTCTTGGCTACAGGTCGAACCATTATTGATGTATAAAAATGAGAACTAACCATGAGGGTACAGGACCAAGAAGTAACATTCAATGTTTTCAAAGCCATGAATTTCCCGGATGACGAAAAGAAGGAGGAATGTTTCAGACTTGATGTGATACATAGTACCATCCAGAACTCCAATGCAATACAAAGTTCTACTAACAAACTTAAATCATGTCAACTGTCTATAGAGCCTGAAGATAAAGTGTACTGCGCACTAAAAAATCATATTCTTGCACTACAAGCAAGAGAAGAGAAACAGTTCCACCAGTTCAATGAATTGGAGGAATTTCACATACAACCTTTTGAGAATGCCAAACTGTACAAATAAAAGGCCAAGAAGAGACATGATGAGAAGTTAGTGCGCATACCATTAGAACCGGGGCAGAGGGTACTGTTAAAAAAATCAAGGTTGAAACTCTTCCCATGGAAGCCAAAATCACGGTGGTCAGGACCATTCTTAATCACCCAAGTTTTACCAGATAGAGCTATTGAGGTACATGATCCCAACTCTAAAAAAATATTCAAGGTTAAAAACAAACGTGTCAAGCACTATTGGGGAGAATCATTTGAGCGATAAAAAGAAAGTGTCACACTTTCAGATCCAGCCTAACGTTCGGGCAGTCATGTCTAGCTGACGACGTTAAACTTAGCGCTAACTGGGAGGCAACCAATGCAACTTGTATATATTGTGATTTGGTGTGTTTTATTTTTGCAGTTAAAGTCATTCCACGATAGAAGACGTTCTCGCAAATCTTCACAAGAAATTTCCTTCTCTCCCTCAAAACTCTCTGATGAAAGTTTACAAAGCTCACTTGGAATGGATGAGACTACTGATGATCAAAGGTGTTCCTAATGGCATTCGTTGGATTATTGAAGCACAGGTCCGATTGGCAGGTGAGTCTTCTGACTCTTTTATTTCGCATATGCCTGGTCTAGGAAGAAACACCTATGCTAAAAAGAGAAAAGCTAAAAAGATGGTTGTTTTCTATAAACGTGCTCGCATGACATGTAATACTCGTTGTCGTTCTTTAGGAATAGTGTCTGATAACCGTGAAGATAAGATTAAATTTATTAGGGATGGCTTGAGTAATGAGTCTTTGGATGACATATCTAAGACTTTTGAGACGCATCCCAGTGGATATGTGCATCATGTAATTCACATGTTATATACACATTCCATAAAGAAAGACAACAGTTAAGTCTCAGGAATCTGACTCAAAAAGACCATGTTTGCTAATTTATAAGAAAATTTGAAGGGAAGCTTGTCCCTAACGCATAGACGTCAATCAAGCTGTTACTTTCTTGTAAATATTATATCTCTTTGTCTTTTCCTAATAATTTTGATTTGTTTTCTTTCATTTTCTCCGACAGGATCCAGACTTTTTGACCTTTCACGATTTCTTTTATTATTTTGCTAATAATCGTCCTTTGGAAGATACTAGTGCTATTATTACTAACCTTTTTCAGGTGTTATAAATTCAACTCATCATTGCACTTTTGAAGGCATCCAGATAAAAATGGAACCCACTTCAAGAAGACGAGTTGTAAATATCTGTGTCTTTTGTGGTATTAATGTTGGTACTAAGCCACAATACGTAGCGGCAGCACAGGAATTGGGTCGAGTCTTAGCTGAAAGGAATATGCACCTAGTATATGGCAGTGGCAATGTTGGACTAATGGGGATCGTTTCAAAGGCCGTACAGGATGGAGGCAGTCAAGTCTTGGGAATCATCCCAAAACCTTTGCGGAGGTGAATCTGATAAAACCATCAAACAGAGAGGGACTAATTGTGCCAGGTATGTCTTAATGACTGATAGAAATTATTAACCGTCCTGATGCTTTTATTACTTTCGAATGTGGCTTGGGTACAATGAAGGGAATCTTTACAGTACTATCTTGGGCGAACTAGAACATACACCATAAACCAATTGGATTGTTCAACGCATATGGATTTTATGATTTTCTTTATGTATTTCTTGATGATGCCCGGAGAAATGAATTTGTGTCAAAACCTCTAAAAGAACTCCTCTTCACTGCCAGAACTGCCCCAGATTTGATTGACAAAATCTTAGCCTTTGAACCAAAAATTGACCCTATCCTTACCACGATTAACTGGTCTGATAATGATCGTGGTAAAAAGCGTCGGATAAATCTGGATCTTAACCTTTAATTTTCATTTTAGATGTAGAATTTCAGCTAACCAGGTACTATCTTCAAAACTCATCTTCTACTTTCTAAGACATTGGGGACAATGTCTCATTTAGGTTTGGGGGTGGGGAATAGTTGTAGTATTTTATTTTTATGTTGTTTTTATTTTTAGTCCAAAATTAAAAAAAATCAAAAAAATTAACAAAATTTTACAAAAATTACAAAAATATTTTGTGTTTTTGTGTTTTTAATTTGATTAATCAGGTAAATTGGTGTGAGATAGTTTTGTAAGGAATTTTCACTCCTGAGACGTATCTCAACCTATTTCGAAACAAGATAATTTTTTTTATTTCATTTTGAATTTTTTAATTTGTAAATTCTTCATAAAACTGACTAAAATGGATCTTCATATGCTCAGTTGATAGGTATTATCAACTTGCATGGTAACATACAGACATGAGCTATAATTGAAAAGTTTGTAATATTCAGTGCTATAGTTTAATTGGAGGAAGCATCTAAAAAAGCGATGAGTTAAAAAAAACGGTCTGAGATCCGAGTTATTAAGTCCATAGGGGTATTTTAACACCTAGTGCCTTAAAACCAACTGGTTTGTGAGTCACTGACCCAAAGCTCGCTACATGAATTGAAGATGTTGTAAAAAAAATATTTATATCGGAAATCCGAGTAATTAAGTTTGTAAGGGTGTCTTAACACCTAGTGCCTTAAAGCCAATTGGTTTGGGAGTCACTGACCCAAAGCTCGTTACATGGATGGATGATATTGTATATAAATAAATAAATTAGAAAAATCAGAAAAATATTCTATTGCTTAAAAAAGGTGTGAATTCTGATATAACTTTAGGACAAAAATATTACTCTCTTTTCAACTACACTTATGAATATTATGGGCACAATAAGTTGATTAATTTCTTGTTAGCTGTGTGTATGGAGAATGGTAAAAATAATCGGAGAATTTACTTATTCAGTAATTTAAAAAGAAAGAAAATAATTCTCAACTTGGATAAGAAGTTTCACCTGTTTAGTCACTACCTTCTTTATTCTCTTTTCTCTTGTCTTTTTGCTTTTGTGTGCATTAGTTTTATTATCTTTTTGTTTTTATAAGACGTTTGTGGGTATCGTTGCTGTAAGCCCTCACGAGACTACAACTCGTCCACTAGGGACACCTAGGGGTTTAAAGGCTTGTTGCATACGCTAAATGCAACCGTGATCCCTACGAAAGTGGCTTAGTTTAATTTTATTTTAAAGATGTTTATGTTATTTTATCTTGTTGTTTTGCTCGAGGACTAGAAAATGTTAGGTTTGGGGGTGTGATGAGTGGTAAATATATCATTATTTTCCACTCATTTGACCTGATATTTTTTATAGTTTCTTGCGTTTTGTGAATATTTTGATGTGTTTTGTGTTATTTTGTAGATAAATAAAGTTTCAGGACTCTCTGGAATCAAATCAGGGCCAAAACTGTGAAAAACGGACAAAAACGGTAACACTGCCATTTGGGCGTCGCGACCGCTAACGTGCGCCAAAGTCTGCTAACATGCACCAGGACACATGTCACAATCAGATAAGATTTTCTAAAATGTGCCTTGCTAACGTGCGCCATGCTAACGTGCACCGAATCTGCTAATGTGCGCCTGCCACGTGTCAATATTACAGCAAATCATGCTAACGTGCGCCGGACATATGTCACCATCACATGCTGCCGACAATCATCATCGCCATGTCAGCGCCACGTCAGCACAATTATTGAAATAATCATTCAGCCTGCCACGTGTCACCATCTCTGCAACCCACGTGCCACGCGTCTTTCAGCAACGGCGCGTCGTGACGTAAGAACAATCTTCCACGTCGCGACGCGCGAGCCATTTTTTGCCTATAAATTGAAGGTCAAATTTCAGATTTGAATTCATACTTTCTTCAATGTAATTCCTTAAGAATACTAAGAAGATTGTAACTTGTTTCTTTATTTACCGCTTTCAATAATTAATTTTCGCATTTGCACTTTCTTTTCTTTACTTTTCAGTCTTTACTTTCTCTAATTTACTTTTACGCAATTTACTTTATGTTATTTACTTTTTAGTATTTACTTTTCAGTAATGAGGAGGTACTCCCCCCTGCTGGGGTAAAATGTAAAGCTTTTATTACTAATATTTAGATTAATCTCCTTTAATTATAATATATAAACTATTTAAAACCTGACTTAATGGGGATACCGCTTTATTGTCGGTTGGTAATTATTGAAATTGGTTTTAAACTTGACTAAACTGGATACCGTCTGGTTGGTCGGTTGGTAATTAATTATTATTTGATTTAATCAGGATACCGCCTATATGGCTGGTTGGTAATTATCACGCAAAGTTTATATATTATAATAAGGGAGATATCTAAAATAGTAGTGATAAAAGTGGATCATTTAACCTCAACATTTTCTTTTATTGTATTTTTATATTTTTAATTGCCAACAATACTTTTCCGCATTTACTTTTCAGTATTTATTTTATGTCTTTTATTTATTTAATCTTTTACTAGCCTTAGATATGTGTCGTAACTAGTCAGTTATCTGGAGTTGTGATGCATTCCAATATCACCGGTTTATAAGGGGTTATTTATAGTTTGGGTAATATAAAGGTTTACTTATTAAGTCTTAAGCTTAATGCTTCTTGTTAACTGGCCACTAATAAGATTGATCTGGTAAACTTAAAATAAACTTGACGAAGGAATTTTAGGTTTCAGCCTTAGACTTAATAGCCCACGATCTTCCTTGAGGATATATAACCCTTTAATAGATTTCATTACAGGATAGACATATACTTGTTGGGCGATGGTAGCCATAACTGGAACTTAATCTTAATGTATTCAGGTAACTTGGTTGACATAAACATATGGTTTAATTGGGTTACACTGGGTATTTGCATCTGACCATCGACAGAGGCTTTTGCATAATTTCGTGTTCCAGGTTAGTAAATTAATAAATTACACCAACATAAAATAACCACTCCATCTCTTAAAAGATATTGGAAAGATTCACAACCCTGCATAGTTTAATAATATTGAATTTTCATCAATTTCCTTTTGCACAATTTTATTTTCTGTTTTAAGTTTAAAGTCACTATCCAATCAAAACAACCAATCCGTTAGATACTTGTAAACATTTGGCCTCATAAATTAATAGCTTAAGTATTAAGTCTTCGTGGGATCGATACTTTTTATACTACTTGAACGATATGTGCGCTTGTGTTATACGCGTGTGATTACGCCGGTCAAGGCTCTGCGTATAGAGCATAGGTATTCAATATGGAATTAGCAATCTGTTAAATTCATGGGCCTGTGGTACACTATTGAAATTAGTGCTAAGTGTTATTAAAGGATTGTTAATAGAAACATCGACGTGATTATATCTATAGAGATTTGACGTTTGTATCTATATCTCTAGAATAATCCGGATACCTGTGACGGAGGGATTATACGTATGCAGTGACTTCGACCTGTATGGTTCAGAGAGTTTATCCGTGTTTATCATAATTTACGGGTGGGTGAATTATGGACACGAAATTTGATTTCGTAACAGATATGCTTGAACCTAGAGAGTCTCACTAATGAAATATACTCGTAGAGCACTAGGGCAACTTTTATGAATAATAGTGATTATTTATAACTCATTTATCGGTTAAATGAAAAATACATGCAATCGGGACCTAATCGTCATTTCCGAATTAATGTGTATTTGTATTTGATATTTGATATTTTAAATACACATTAATTAAATATCAAATTGTGATATTTGATAAATATCATTAATATATGTATTTGAGATATTTAATGTAAATATAATACATATATTTAAGATATTTATATTTATTATTTAATTGTTTAATTGTTAAAAAATTAAATTAATTTATATAATAAATATCTTAAGTAATGATTTTCACTTTTTAATGGCTTTATTCTGTAGGTCCATTTGTTAGTTCACTTTATTAAAGGTAAATGCTATGCTTTAATTTTGTAAACTTGGACAAATAGAAATTAAACAAAATTTAAATAATTGTTATTTATTTTTGTTATTGTGAATTCGGCCATAGTGTGAATATTTGACAAAATTGTTTTATTTTATTTTTCAAAAATATACACAAGTTACAATAAAATTACAAAGTGAGTTGAGAGAGTTTGAAGGAAATCAAAGGAAAAACAAAGCAAAAGTTGATTTTTATAAGTAATTTTCAACATCCTTCAAGATAGAAATTGTTTCTATTATTCTTATCTTCAATTGTGTTGCTAAGATTGAATCTCCACTCTTTTAGTTTGTAATTTAAATGGTTGTAATCTTGTTTGAGAGATGAGCATGTATATTAATTAAAGATTGAATGAAATTGTTCTTTTGGTATTCTTTAAGCCATTTGATGGTGAATTTTCCATTCTAGAGTTGCTTAGCCATTCATAAATAACCTAGAATTGTTCTTGAGTTGTTTAATGATGGTGAGACTTGTTTGGTGAATTATTGGATTGATTAAGTGTTGAATTTTATCAATTTAGTGTAAATTATGCAATTGGTGTAATTTGTGAAATTAGGGTTCTAAACCTAATCCGATTTTGGGGATTTTCATATATGTGTGTAATTTGATGTATATATGATGTATATTAATTTGGGATTGATTGAATTTGATATTGATGTGTTTTGAACCAAAAATGACCAAATTGTAAATCCTGAAAAAAATTGGGGTTCTCGGCAATTTCAAAAAAAATTGGGATTTGTGTTGAAAATTATATTTTCATGTATTAGACATGTATACATCATTTTGGGATTGATTTGGAATCAATTAAATTTGTATGTGACAATTTAGGACCAAAATGATCAAATTGCAAAATATGGGGGCAATTCAGCAATTAAAAGAAATTTGATTTCTTAGGTTTAAATTTCAGATTTTAAGTATTGGTTAATTAAATAAATAAGTTTATTTAATTTTTCCAATAAAATTTTTTGAAATCGGAAAATTTTGTTTTCCGCGTTCCGCTGCGCTAACCCTGTAATTCTGTATAAAACCCCAACACGAAGGGCCTTCTGGAACAAAGGCCGGATCCGCTGAGATTGCAACGATAAGGAATAAGATATTTTCCATCCTTGGCAGACTACTATCAAAAGTGTTTGAGAAACTGAAGAAGCAAGGTCTACTGAAACCGTTATAACCTAAACCGCTACCAAACCCCGTACCCCACTACTTTAACCCAAACCAATACTGCCACTTCCACCAACAAAATTGCCACCACCTTGACAATTGCACCCGCCCTAAACACGAAGTCCAAGACCTCATAGACAGCCACAAAATCTCTGACCCAAAAAAAAACCAACCCAACACCAACAGAAACCCCAACCTAACCTTCACATCGTCCCACCACCCATATACATGATAAGCTCTAGCCTACCCAAGAACATGTCATACACACCTTTAACCAGTAGACCCATGTCATAGGAATATTGGACAACAGTGATAGTGAGTTTGGTGAATGCGATAAGTTTTGGGAAGACTTCTCCAATATTGATATAGAAGAAGTCAATGGGATGACTAGGAGTGGTCGGTTCTACGATGATGCCACCAAACCGAAAAAATGAGTAGGAGAGGAAGAGAAAGATGGGGAAGGAAAAGAAGAAAGGAAATTATCGTGCTCAAGCAGCTGAAGAAAACATTAGCACAAGTCAGTATATGGGAATTGATGTGTACTTCTCAAGAGCACAGAAGGGCCATGGTAGAAGTTCTTGGAAAGATAATGCTACCAGACGATGCAGATCCAATCGCAGTCATCGGATTTATGCATAAAGAAAGCAAGCAAGTGATAATCTTCTCCAAAGAAGAGCTCCTTATTGAATAACCGACCACTATTCATCAAGGCCGAAGTTAGAGATAAAATGACCTCGTGTGTAATGATGGATGATGGATCTTTTATTAATGTTTGCTCACTGAAGATACTGCCTAGTCTAGGAATATGACCAGAGGAGCTAATCCTCTCTGACATGACAAGCTTACGATGAAAGTAAGGGAGGAATAAAAGGCATTTTTATTGCCATGGTCAATGTGGGCCCAATCAAAAATAAAGTTGAATTCATAATGTTGAACATCCTGGCTATATTTATTTTTCTCTTGGGTAGACCATGGTTTCATAAGCTTAAAGAGGTATCTTCAACACTGCACCAAGTAATCAAATTCCCACATGAAGGAGAGATTGTCACCATAGCGACTAAAACGGATAATGTTATGGCCACCTTGGAAGCCTAGCATTTTATAAGCCTCCAGGTTGTAGTAAACATTGGGGAATAGGTAGATCCTAAGGTAGCTGGGATCATGGAATAGATGAAGTACAAAACCAATATCGGGCTTGAAGCCCGAGGTCAATGTGTAAGTACACTGCCATATTTCAAGGGGCAAACTACTAAGAAATGGGGGTGCCGTTCCGATGGAGAAGATGCAAAACCCAAGAAAAAATTGATGAAGCTGACTGACTTTTTTGTGAGGCTAACTATCAAGAAACTCCAGAACCTTGCGAAGTCAATGATGTCACTATGCCTGGCTTCGATAGACCTGGCTATCGGTCTGGTTCGGTTCCGAACAGGAATCGAAACAGTCATTTCTCGGTTCCACAAGTGTGGAACCAGAACCGGACTGGATAATTCCGATTTGGTTCCGATTCCACACTTATGTGGAACTGAAACTGGAACCAAAATCAAACCGCTCGATTCCGATTTCGGTTCCGGTTCCATTCGATTTTTTTTAATTTTTTAATTTTTTTTTTCAAATTTTAATAATGATTTTTTTTAAATATGAGATTAAAAAATTTATTTAAAATTATGAATTTGAATTTAGATTAGATTCAATTACAAATAAAATTATTATCTAAATAAAATTATTAAATTAAAGAGCTTGAACTTAAATTCTTAAAAAATTAAGTTGCCTACGTATCCTCCAGGAGTGAGAGGAATCAAAGCTCACATAGTTCCATTACAATTTTAAGATAGTTCCCTATTATAATTTATAATTATTTATTGATCAATCATCATCAATCATCATTATCAGTGAATGTTGATCCTTCAACTCTTGTTCCGCTTGCAAATGCATTATCGAACAAGTCTTCAAAGTTATCGGGGGCATCTTCTTGTTGCCTCAGATCATCTCGGGTCCAATCATCCACACATGCTATTGCTTCTAAAGTGATTGTATGTAATGAAGATCGTCTCGCTTCCAATATATTACCTCACACACTGAAGGCTTGCTCAACCGCAACGGTGGAAACAAGTCATGCCAGCAACTCTTTGGCAATAATTGATAATACATGATGTACATTTTGATGTCGGTTCCACCATTCAAGGATTTGTAAATTTTTATTCACTAAACTTTCAGTAGGAAACTCAAAATGGTAGATAAATAATTATCTAATTCCGGGTTTTTAGTCGTGTTATCTCTATGTTTTTTATTTCGTGTAGTAACTAACGATCACATACGCTAAGTCTTGATTGTATTACGTGTTTTTGATTGTATTACGTGTTCGCTACTACTAGATTGTCCTACCGATTGCATGTTATATCGACTAACATAATCATTAAATAAATCATTTAAATCATCTTTTATTTTAGTTATTTTCTTGTAATATCAATTTTATCGGCTATTTCTAAATATCCGTAGTAAGCTTGTAAGGCACTATTCAAACCTTCTATTTTACATCTAGGATAAAAAAAATGTGGCAATAAGAAAAAGTAGTGGAATGTCTCGAAAATAATGCAACTATTTTTGTTTCATAATAACAATAGCTTCAAGCAAAATAATATCATTAGGATCAAAACTATCAACATGTTCAAATAGAGTACCAACAATATTCAAATTTTCAACAAGAAATAAATGTGTTGTAGGATAATAAACTCCACTAAAAACATTTCTAGCATCGTTAAAACTTTTAAAATATTTAAAAAAATTTCACAAATATCCCATTGACTAGGAAAAAGTGTGATATGTTGAACATATTGAGGAATAAACTTCATAATGCATCTTTATATTGGAAAGCTTGACATAAAAGAAAATAAGTTTAATTCCAACGACTGTTGGAACATCTTGTGAAAATTTTATCGATTTAATACCATTTAGTTTACAAAACTTGGCCTATTCTCTCCTAACTTGAGAATATTACCAAATACAATTAAGTGCAATCTTAATAGGATCAATGAAAGGTGCTAAACAAGTCAGACCATCTTGAACACATAAATTAAAGACATGGCATGCACAACGAACATGAAAAAATCGACCCCCAATTTGGTTGGCATATTTCCGTTAAATCTTTAATTGATCCAGTATTTGCGGATGTATTATCAAAACCAATTGTTAAAATTTTACCTAAAAAACCATAATCATCAAAATTACTTTCATAATTCTATAAATATTTTATGTAGTATGTTGTTCATCAAAAACTCTAAATGCAATAAGTCGTTTTTGCATGTTCCATGATTCATCAATCCAATGAAAAGTCACACCCATGTCTGAGTGTGTTCGCCAATGGTCACTCCATATATCAGAACAAATAGAAAGACGACCTTTAATATCTTTAAATGTTTCATTTAAAATAATTTTACCGTCTTTGTATAATTTAAAAATGTGACGTTTTTTGTATTTCTAGTCATTCTATAAGTAGCAGGATTTAAAGCATTCAGAACGTAGTTAGTAAAAGTAATTTTTCACCAAAACCTAAAGAAAGATGTGCCATACAAGTTAATTAGTAAAATCTTCTCTATTTTTAGCATCAGAAAATTTAAATAAATCTAAAGAACTCGTACCTCTAGTAGATGATGCATATCTAGCCATTTGAGTTTGCGTTGTATCAAGTGCAATTTCAGCGGCATGATGTCTTTCCAAGTGCTTGTTCATATTGCCATATCCACCAGTAAATTTGTAAGAAACCCCACAATAGTTGCATATTGCTCTTGGACCTTCATTTTCAGTATCGACTAAATGAAAATGAATTTTGAAAATATCGGAGGAACGAGACTTAGCTTCTCTTCTCTATGTACCGATACTAGAGCCGCCTCTTGGGTTGACACATTTGACATGGTGTTCTCAGATGAGCTTGCTATTTTTTGTTAAAGAAATTTTAACGAATGAGAAAATTGAGAATGAGAAATTGTTAGACTTAAAAGAAAATGAGTTCATAGAGCCCATCAACATAGATAGCTTGAAGAAATATTTTGCATAAAAAAGAAAAGAAATCTCACTAGGACGAAATCCTCAAAGGACGGCCTAGGCAAAAGTTGGAGCACATCTCGCTAAATTGGAAATGGTTTAGGCAAAAGATAGGGATAATTGAGTGAAAAATTGTTAATTGAAAAATTCGAAAAGGACAACTAACAACATGGGCACTCTTTAAAACAATTAATGTATTCACGCATGTACAAATAAAGAATGCTAATGTTTTATAAAAATAAAAGTTCAAATATTTTTGAAATGTAATATTCTGCAAAATTGAAAGTTCAAGCTAAATATGCATAGATCATCATCTTTGTCTCTTTAATACAGCACCCGAAGTAGAAAGACCAACCAGATATTATGCCGCGAGTGTGGATAATCATCTTTGTCTCTTTATTGTGTGTAACCTTTTGGGTTCCCCTCAAGTTGGACATGAAATGAATCGTGATAATTTAATCGAACATAAATTATCCTCCGATCAGATGGTTGTTCGATTTCAATGACCAAGGTTGACATCTAGCAACATGCCAAGGCCCCCAAATGAGAAAGAAAGATATATATACCAATTATGTATGCGATTTACATATGATACGGTCCCTCGCCTCACTGTATCCCCACCTATTGACCTAGGGTACGAAAAGTGTCTACCCATATGGTCAAAGGTATGATGTTGATAGTGTCATGAATCGTGCTAACCTAAGAATCTCACATGATTCTTCTGATGTGGCCACAGTCTCAAGCACTGATCACACATATCAACCCGCGAACTCGAATACTACTCTTATAAGAAAATATTATCTAAGAGAGTGGCGATTCTCTGTTGTATCTTTACAAACTTCATGTGTTTCAACAAATGACCCAATCATACCCCTATGACCGGATCTTTTGAAACGGGGAAGGAGAATGTCAAAGTTATTTGATCCACACATAAGATTGTAAAGACCTTAAGTCTAAAGACTATTCATATAATCGATACATGAAAGTTCTCACAGACACATGGGATAAACACTCCATATGAAAACTTTTGGCGATTAGTTCGATGGACACGAGCAACTCATGCATCCATGTGATACACCAAGCGAACGGATCTCCGCTAGTAGCCTATGAGATCGGCTACCCCACTTAAGAGCGGATCATATCATCATGCTAGTCTCTCCGCTTGTGAACGCCCAGATTATTCATAAAACTATGACTATGAACATTTAAGAGTAATGATTCTCATATGGCGTGGAAGCCATCATCTTATTACTCCAAGGGCTTTATTACAATGTTGATGATTCATATAAGTTATGTAAGACACGTATAATAAAGATTTCCATTTTATTAATTAATGAAAATATTACAAATACATGTACATATAGCCCATCCACAAGTTGGGTATAGGGCATATCCCTAACATTCTCCCACTTGCACTATAGCCAACTAGTATGAATCTGGACACCATACTCACGGGTGTGCCTATCATGCTTTTGTTGAGTCAGCCCTTTAGTCATAGAATCTGCAAGATTATCTTCTATGGGTATTTTCTCAATAATAACTTCTTTTCTCTCAACAATCTCCCCGATGAGATGAAATCGCCTGAGTACATGCTTGGATTTCTGGTGGGACCTTGGTTCCTTTGATTGAGAAATGGCGCATGTGTTGTCACAGTACATCGTGATGCCATTCTTTATCGCAGGAAGCACTTCCAGTTCCATGATGAACTTCTTTATCCAGAGTGCATCTTTAGCTACCTCAGATGCTGCAAAATACTCGGCTTCAGTGGTGGAGTCCACTGTAGTTGACTACTTTGAGCTTTTGCAACTGACAGCACCGTCATTCAAAGTAAACATATATCCTGTTTGTGATCTGCTGTCATCCCTATCGGTCTGAAAGCTCGCATCACATTAACCAATGACTTTCATCTCAGAACAGTCTCTGTATGTCAAAAAACAATCCTTAGTTCTTCTTAGATACTTGAGGATTGTTTTGATAGCTGCCCAGGGTTGCTCACTAGGATTTGCAGGATACCTGCTCGTTATGCTAAAACCATAAGAGTCATCAAGTCTTGTACATAGCATGGTGTAGGCACTGCATTTTTGCATATAAGTCCCTATGATGAGTCTCATTTAGAGACACTACCTTTTAAGTCACGGAGGTCACGGAAAAACGGACATCGGAAGGGGAAATTCAGAATAAACAAGGTTCACTGTTTTCGTTCGTGCTGCGTTCGTGTATATGTTCGAATGCCAAACAGATTGCGGGCGTTCGTACCGCGTTCGAAGAGGCGTTCGAACGGTGTCGGTAATTCTGGTTTTGCTGCTAGCCTCACATCAAGCCCAATTCGCCCAAGCCTTGGCCCACACGCCCAAGCCCACTTAAAACACATATTTAACACATGGTGAAATCAAAAAAAATCTAAAAATCACATACCAAATTAAAATAAACATTAAAATCAATCAAATATTTTAACTCCCTAATTAAGATATTCACCCACCAATTGCACAAGATCCCTTCCTTTCATAAACCAATCAAAATATCTCCCTTATTTACTTGATTCACTTCCTTACCTAGAAACCCTAGCCTTTGCCTATAAAAAGAACCATTCACCACCCTCCTCGGGGCTAGCTCATACACACAACTCACACGAAAATCACAGCAAGAAACCCTAGAAGTTCACGCATACTACAAAGAAATAACACAAAAATTCTCTTCATCTCCTTCCCATAATCACCGAAAATCATACCTCCATTTAGCAACCTCGTATCACCGAACAACAGCCCATACAGCAGCCCTAAAACACGCATACAGCAGCCCTAAAAACACACAAACAGCAGCCATCCACCACCGAAAATTACAACAAAAAACTGAACTGCAGTAACATAAAAACTGCACTTATAATCCTTGAAATAACCACACAAAACTGTACCAAAAAAACCCCAAAAACAGCAGCCATGCACGCCAAAACAGTGACCTGAATAGTGAGTGGAAAATACAGAGGAAACAGCAGCAAAACGGAGGCCAAAGAGTAGCAAAAGATGGAGAACGACGACTCAAAACAGTAAGACAACGAACGAGGGCAGTGAACCAGTGAACCAGAAGAGTTGCGGAGCATCCACCCTTCCGACGATCGTGTACCATACATCCGAGAGGTGATTTAAAAGGTTAGACCTGAGGCACTTTTCTCATTAGTTTATATTCGTCTTTTGATTGTTTATTGAATTCTATTCGCATGAGAGTCGTTTGTGGATGCATGTTGTGGCTTGAATGAAATGGAAAATGTGTCGCCTCTTGTGGTATATATGATGGAAACCCGGACATAAATTTCATAGCCGATTCCGAATGGACGGTAGTATGATCTGTACTCGGGATACAACTTCACGTACCACTTGAGTAAACGGCACACTCTTTTGTTTTATGTTGCTTCGGTTTATTTATTTTTCGTTATTTGAATTCTGCATGTTACTTTTGTATGCATGATTCAATCGAGTGCATGGGCTTAGTAAGTCGGATTAAAGGTCCCCTATTTGGAGGGGTTAAAATCCTTTACCATAATGCTTTGCCGCGCCGGTTGATGTGTGTTCGGTTTGATATAAGATATGTTCAATCGGATATACTAAGTTTGATATGATTGTCTTTATTTTTGTATGCATGATGTGATCGAGCGCATGGGCTTAGTAAGTGCGATGAAAGGTCCTCTAATTGAAGAGGTTAAAATCCTTTACCATGATGCTTTGCCGCGCCGATTAACGTATATTCGGTTGAATGTAAGATGTGTTCAATCGGGTACATGAAGTCTAAGGTTATTGTCTTTATTTTTTATATGCATTGAGATAAGCGCATGACTTAGTAAGTGCGATGAAAGGTCCTCTAATTGAAGAGGTTAAAATCCTTCGCCTCGCTTCGTATTTCGCTATTTGCTTTTTATGTATGTATTGTGTCACATTTTGTGCATCAGGTCTGTTCCCGTTCGAACGCGTTATCGAACGCTATACGAACGCGAACCTTCTATTTACCGTTCGAACGTATTTACGAACGCTACACGAATGCGCAAACACTGAACTAAGTCTGTCTCATCATATGTCATGCACAACTGCCTTTTGGGTGATCTCCCTTGCATTATGTAGCCAATCATATTATTTGTATTCCTGCATTTATCCATTCGATGTGTTCTTGGGATGATATTCAAGCATGATTAGGCTGTTAGCATGTTATTTGGTTAATATATTCATGAGATAGTACTCAAGCATGATTAGGTTGTTCTTAGTTTTCCCTATCATATGATTGAGAAATGTTTGTGAGATTGCCATGTGATGTTGCATGTTGTGATGATTAATTTCATGCATGTGGATTTAGAAGCATGATACTCTTGGAAAGAAGTGTTACTTAGGCCTGATTAAATTATTACACAAATCCTTTCATTACAAGTGACATAAGTAAGGGACCATTCTGAACCCAACGGTTTGAGGTCTTCCCTTGCGAGGGGTGAGTGCGGCCTTAAATCTCATTTTCCCGGTTCACACCGGGTGGCAACTCCATTATTCTCCGGTTTAGTCCCCCGTGGCTACTCCGTACTCCCAACAGGGCCGCGAGCCCGGGACAGCATGCGTCGCCCCAGTTCCTGTGTCCCACAGTCTGGCGACTCCACTGGGGATAGAGAATCGGCCCCGAAATATTGACTTGTAATGTTTGGATTTATATTTTAATTGACCGTGTCTATAGTTGGTAAAATGGGTGTTTAATCAAAGGCATTTTGAGGCTAGGTAATGGTTTGGTGTCTTCCTTCATTCACTACCTTTCTAGAAGGAAAAGCTGTGAAGGCACCTATATAGCCATCTACTCGTAGCTTATTGTGATGGACTAATTTGGAGGACTCGTTGTTTACTCCTGACACCAAGCGATAAGAGCCTAAGAGGCTTGGGTATTTAAGTGAGCCTCGCTCCACCTTCCCTCAGGGGAATCTACAATGGGAAATCCTTTTGATAGTCAGTCACACACTATAGCTCATTGGCACATACCTTAATGTATAAAAAAGGGTGCGCTCACTTGGTTGCTCGAACCCTTGATTGGGGAGACCTAGTTGTGGGCCATCCTTCGCCGATGAGAGCCTTTGTCTACACTCTTGTGAACCCACCCATAGACCGGGGTTGCATGGTTAAAGTAACAATTATTTCCTTGAGTATGTGCTTGTGGACCATCCTCATTTGGATGCAGTTGGACCATTGTCAGAAATGTTGATGGGCCATTTTGTAGAAATTATTGTTTTATGTTTGCATTATCTTTCTTTTATGCTTGTGTTTGGGAACATCGCCGTTTGGATCCATTTGGACCATTTGTCATGTGATATGGGCTTGTTGGGCCATTTAAACTGGGACAAGAATGTATTTTATGATGATTGGGCCAAATGCTTCTAAGTGTTGATGGGCCACTTTGTGCTTGTGTTCGGAACATTACCATTTGGATTTAGTTGGGCTCCTTGCTATGAGATGTGAACTTGTTGGGCCATTTAAACTGGGACGAGTTCACTCCTATGACAGTTAGCCCAGAAGCTTCTAAAATGATAACGGGCCGATTTGTTTGAAAATTTTAGTTGATTTAGTATGTTATATATGTTACATGCATCTCATGCACCCCATGCATACATACATCATGTTAACCCTTGTGTTCTGAAAGCCATCATAGATTCCCGTTGGGTTAGGGAAAAGGGAAGACTCACCAAAATACTGGGAACAGACATGAGTGAATCAGATATTGAGGTATCCCGTATGGATCAGTTGCAAAACGGTCCCGCCAAGGTCACTGAACAGTTGCAAGCCTTGACTACTGCCATGACAAATATGGATGTGCCCCGTGCTGGGGGAAATTCTGAGAATATGAGGCGTGAGGAGCCTCTGAACGGGTTGGGGGATGATATCCCCACTTTTGATGATGACATGACAGAGCATGCAACAGGCAGAGTGATTGGGTCTCAGGCAGAATTTCAGAAGCTTCGGGATCAGGTTGAGTCAGTTACCCGTAAGATGAAGGGTAAGGATGAAGAATTACTAGACTATGGGGCGATGGCTTTTGAGGAACAGTTGCCTGCTCAGTTCAAGATGCCGGATATGGCCAAGTTCAACGGGAGTGGGGATCCGAGGGTCCACCTCCGATAATATGTGTCAGTTATGAGTTCAGTGGGCCTAACACAGCGCTAAGCTCAGAAGATGTTTGGGATGTCACTTGAGGGGGCACCCGTAGTGTGGTACCATAGCCTTGAAAGAAAGGTTAAGGAAGATTGGAGGGAACTAGCTGATGCTTTTCTGAAGCAGTATGTTACAGACTTAGAAATTGACTTGTCACTCCGTGATTTGGAGAACACTAAGCAGAAGCCAGAGGAAAGTTTCAAAGAGTATGTGGATCGCTGGAGAAGCCAGCTTCTGAAAATACAGACTCGGCCCTCTGAGAAGGACCATATTAAAATGATCATCAATGGCACTAAGCCCTCGATATATAGCAAGTTGAGGAGGATGACTTCAATGATTGCGGATTTCCGACAGTTGAGGGAAACTGTCATGGATATTGAGGAAGAAGAGGTTGAAAACAGAAAGTTTTATGGCTAGAATAGGAGGAATTTTGGAGGGCATTCTGAGACCAAGCCCGCTACTGCCGAGATTGATGCTATTAAGAATAGGCGCTTTTCTAACTTGGGTATACCCTTGTCCAAAGTGCTTGAGAAGCTGACCAGGCAAGGACTCTTAAAACTCTTTGAACTTAGACCACTCCCAAATCCTCCCCCACAAAGCCTCAATATGAACCGCTACTGCCACTTCCACCAACAACCTGGCCATGACACCAATAGTTATACCCGTCTCTGCCATGAGATCCAAGACTTAATTGACTCCCACAAAATCCCTGACTCTGAAAGAGAACAGCCAAACACACACACCAATCCTCTACCAAATTATCACTATGTTCCCCCACCCACCTACATGATCAACTCTGGCTTGCCCGAAACCTTCGTCCTTCAAGCTCTCAACCACCAAGCTTCGTACATGGGGATAGGGGTGACAACGATGAAGAACCATAGGCCGAGGAAGAAGGCAGCGCTGCATGAAGTTGTTCCTCCTAGTTTGTTTGATCCTACATTTTTGATATAGACATTGATTTTGCCTGTTTGCTCGAACCTTTTTCTAATGATAATAAAGACGTTCATTTCCCGTACTCGCTTGAATATGCAACATGAGTATATTTGACAAAAGCATTCAACCTTGGTATTATGATACACAATGATGCTTAGAACATGGGGAATCCTCGGAAAAAGCAAACAGAAAGATAAGATAGTCATTCAGAAACTGGGAAACGGGGACAGTGAGGCTGTCAGACTTGGAAGCGAATGAGTTCACCGAGCCGATCAATGTTGACAGATTGAAGCTGTATTTTACCTGAGACCGGGCAGTCACCAAGAGAATTAGCAGAAGACCTAACCCAACGGGATGGGAACATTCACGCATACATGCATACACGTAACCCATTTTGCACCCTTTTGTGTTTGTTTTGTTTTGTGTTCACAGGTTTTGAAGAAGAAAAAAAGAAAGCGGCGAAGACAAGCCAATAAGGCATAACAAAAGCACAATATCGGAATCAGGTAATAATCCTGGGGCTGAGGCCCATATTGGTGTTAGATTCGGGTAGTAATCTGAGGGTTGAGGCCCACATTAGTATCATTCTGGGGGCGAGGCCCACTTCAATATCAGTCTGGGGGCGAGGCCCACGTCAGTTACAGTTTGGGAATGAGTCCTATGGCCGAGGCCCACATCAGCATCAGTTTTGGGATGACTCCCAGGGCCGAGGGCCACATCCGTATCAGTTTGGGGATGAGTCCTGGGGGTCGAGGCCCACATCAGTATCAGCTAGGGGCAAGGCCCATATCAGTATTAGTGGGGGCGAGGCCTGCGTCAGTATCAGTTGGGGGGCGAGGCCCACATCAGTACCAGTTTAGGGTCGAGGCCCACATCAGTAACATTGTTGGGGCGAGGCCCACATCAGTTTGAGGGCAATGCCCACATCAGCATCAATCTTGGGGCGAAGCCCACATCAGTACCAGTTTGGGGGCGAAGCCCACATCAGTACCAGTTTGGGGGTGAAGCCACATCAGTACCAGTTTGGGGTGAGTCCCACATCATTATCAACATCAGTTTTGCCGGATATAACACTCTGGGGGCGAGGCCCATATAATTATCAGAATCAGTCAAGCCAAGAATGGCACTCCAAGAATGGAAACACAGTTTGAGAATGAACAAGCCAAGAATGGCACTCCAAGAATGAAACACAGTTCGAGAATGAACAAGCCGGGAATGGCACTCCAAGAATGGAAACACAGTTCGAGAATGAACAAGCCGGGAATGGCACTCCAAGAATGGAATCACAGTTCGATAATGAACAAGCCGGGAATGGTACTCCGAGAATGGAAACACAGTTCGAGAATGAACAAGCCGGGAATGGCACTCCAAGAATGGAAACACAGTTCGAGAATGAACAAGCTGGGAATGGCACTCCAAGAATGAAGCAAGGTTCGGGAATGGACCGCATCACAGTAACGGTTCGAGAATGGACCACCTCTCATCGAAACGGTCTGAGAATGGACCACCTCTCATCAACTTGGTTCGAGAATGGACCACCTCATCAGTATCAGTTTGGGCCAAGGCACACATCAGTATCAGTTGAGGGCGAGGCCCACATCAGTACCATTTTAGGGTCGAGGACCCACTACATCATCAGTTCAAGGGCGAGATCCCTATTGTCAGCGGTGTTGGGTCGAGGTGCCCAGGGTCAAGGTGCCCACTACATCATCAGTTCGAGGGTGAGGTCCATATTATCAGTGGTGTTGGGTCGAGGTGCCCCGTTGTCGGTTGCAGTTATTGGGATGTGTCTCAGGGTCGAGGCCCACTGCGTCATCAGAACAGTTTTGCCAGGTACGGCGTGTGGACTATGTGAATTATGTGGACTGTCGTGGACTATCTTGAAGTGTTGTGGATTATGTGGACTACCGTGGACTATCGAAAAATGTTGTGGACTACCGTGGACTATCTTGAAGTGTTGTGGATTATGTGGACTACCGTGGACTATCATGAAGTATTGTGGATATTGTGGACTATGTGGACTACCGTGGACTATGTCGACTATATGGATTATGTGGACTATCGTGGACTATCGTGAAATATTGTGGATTACCGTGGACTATCTTGAAGTGTTGTGGATTATGTGGACTACCGTGGACTATCATGGATTATGTGGACTACCGTGGACTATCATAAAATGTTGTGGACTACCGTGAACTATCTTGAAGTGTTGTGGATTATGTGGACTACCGTGGGGACTATCATGAAGTATTGTGGAGTATTGTGGACTATGTGGACTACCATGGATTATGTGGACTATATGGATTATGTGGACTACCGTGGATTATCGTGGACTACCGTGGATTACAGTGGATTACCGTGGATTATCGGGGACTATGTGGATTCCGTGGATTATCGTGGACTAGTGTGGACTATTGTGGACTACCGCGACACCCTAAGTACGGGGTTTAGCACGCCAAGAATGGCACATCATCAAATTCAGGTCGAGGCAGCAGGCAAGTCAGGAGGGAGCTGGCGAGCCAGGTAAGTGAAAATGCATTGCATAACTTTGATAGGATTGTCACTGTTACACATTACACAAGTCCCATCAAAGTAGGGGCGACTGTAGGCACTGCATTTTTACATGTAAGTCCCTATGATGAGTCTCATTTGGAGACACTACCTTTTAAGTCACGGAGGTCACGGAAAAACGAACATCGGAAGGGGAAATTCAGAATAAACAAGGTTCACTGTTTTTGTTCGTGTTGCGTTCGTGTATACGTTCGAACGCCAAACAGATTGCGGGCGTTCATGCCGCGTTCGAAGAGGCGTTCGAACGGTGTCGGTAATTCTGGTTTTGCTGCTAGCCTCACATCAAGCCCAATTCGCCCAAGCCTTGGTCCACACGCCCAAGCCCACTTAAAACACATATTTAACACATGGTGAAATCAAAACAAATCTAAAAATCACATACCAAATTAAAATAAACATTAAAATCAATCAAATATTTTAACTCCCTAATTAAGATATTCACCCACCAATTGCACAAGATCCCTTCCTTTCATAAACCAATCAAAATATCTCCCTTATTTACTTGATTCACTTCCTTACCTAGAAACCCTAGCCTTTGCCTATAAAAGAACCATTCACCACCCTCCTCGGGGCTAGCTCATACACACAACTCACACGAAAATCACAGCAAGAAACCCTAAAAGTTCACGCATACTACAAAGAAATAACACAAAAATTCTCTTCATCTCCTTCCCCTAATCACCGAAAATCATACCTCCATTTAGCAACCTCGTATCACCGAAAAATAGCCCATACAGCAGCCTTAAAACACGCATACAGCAGCCCTAAAAACACACAAACAGCAGCCATCCACCACCAAAAATTACAACAAAAACCGAACTGCAGTAACATAAAAACTGCACTTATAATCCTTGAAATAACCACACAAAACTGCACCACCAAAAAAACCCCAAAAATAGCAGCCATGCACGCCAAAACAGTGACCTGAACAGTGAGTGGAAAATACAGAGGAAACAACAGCAAAACGGAGGCCAAACAGCAGCAAAAGATGGAGAACGACGACTCAAAACAGTAAGACAACGAACGAGAGCAGTGAACCAGTGAACCGGAAGAGTTGCGGAGCATCCACCCTTCCGACGATCGTGTACCATACATCCGAGAGGTGATTTAAAAGGTTAGACCTGAGGGCACTTTTCTCATTAGTTTATATTCATCTTTTGATTGTTTATTGAATTCTATTCGCATGAGAGTCGTTTATGGATGCATGTTGTGGCTTGAATGAAATGGAAAATGTGTCGCCTCTTGTGGTATATAGGATGGAAACCCGGACATAAATTTCATAGCCGATTCCGAATGGACGGTAGTATGATCTGTACTCGGGATACAACTCCACGTGCCACTTGAGTAAACGGCACACTCTTTTGTTTTTTGTTGCTTCGGTTTATTTATTTTTCGTTATTTGAATTCTGCATGTTACTTTTGTATGCATGATTCAATCGAGTGCATAGGCTTAGTAAGTCGGATTAAAGGTCCCCTATTTGGAGGGGTTAAAATCCTTTATCACAATGCTTTGCCGCGCCGGTTGATGTGTGTTCGGTTGGATATAAGATATGTTCAATCGGATATACTAAGTTTGATATGATTGTCTTTATTTTTGTATGCATGATGTGATCGAGCGCATGGGCTTAGTAAGTGCGATGAAAAGTCCACTAATTGAAGAGGTTAAAATCCTTTACCATGATGCTTTGCCTCGCCGATTAACGTATATTCGGTTGAATGTAAGATGTGTTCAATCGGGTACATGAAGTCTAAGGTTATTCTCTTTATTTTTTATATGCATTGAGATAAGCGCATGACTTAGTAAGTGCGATGAAAGGTCCTCTAATTGAAGAGGTTAAAATCCTTCGCCATGATGCTTCGCCGTGCTTCGTATTTCGCTATTTGCTTTTTATGTATGTATTGCGTCACATTTTATGCATCAGGTCTGTTCCCGTTCGAACGCGTTATCAACGCTATACGAACGCGAACTTTCTGTTTCCCGTTCGAACGCTTTTTACAAACGCTACTCGAACGCGCATGCATTTTGTTTCATCAGGTCTGGATCCGTTCGAACGCGTTATCAAACGCTACACGAACGCGAACCTTCTGTTTATCGATCGAACGCGTTTACGAACGCTACACGAACGCGCACACATTGAACTAAGTATGTCTCATCATATTTCATGCACAACTGCCTTTTGGGTGATCTCCCTTGCATTATGTAGCCAATCATATTATTTGTTTTCTGCATTTATCCATTCGATGTGTTCTTGGGATGATATTCAAGCATGATTAGGCTGTTAGCATGTTATTTGGTTAATATATTCATGAGATAGTACTCAAGCATGATTAGGTTGTTCTTAGTTTTCCCTATCATATGATTGAGAAATGTTTGTGAGATTGCCATGTGATGTTGCATGTTGTGATGATTAATTTCATGCATGTGGATTTAGAAGCATGATACTCTTGGAAAGAAGTGTTACTTAGGCCTGATTAAATTATTACACAAATCCTTTCATTACAAGTGACATAAGTAAGGGACCATTCTGAACCCAACGGTTTGAGGTCTTCCCTTGCGAGGGGTGAGTGCGGCCTTAAATCTCATTTTCCCGGTTCACACCGGGTGGCGACTCCATTATTCTCCGTTTAGTCCCTCGTGGCTACTCCGTACTCCCAACCGGGCCGCGAGCCCGGGACAGCATGCGTCACCCCAGTTCCTGTGTCCCACACATGGCATACATGATCGATCCTATTGCTGAAGCATAAGGGATCCTACTCATACGCTCTCTATCTGAAGGAGTATGTGGACATTGCTCCTTAGATAATTTGATTCCATGATAAGTAGGTAAATTATCTCTTTTGTCATCGACATATAATACAAGAAATACAACAGCACTCCCACTACTTTTCCTGTAAACACAAGGCTCGTCTACATTTTTGATGAATTCAAATTCTTTGATTGTCTCATCAAATCGTATATTCCAACTTATGGAGGCTTGCTTGAGTCCAAAAATGGATCGTTTAAGCTTGCATACTTTATTATGATCATCCTTAAATGCAAACCCCTCAGGTTGTGTCATATAGACATCCTCTAGGAGGTTCCCATTAAGGAAAGGTATTTTGACATCCATCTGCCAAATCTCATAATCAAAGTGTGCAGCTAGTGCCAGTAAAATTCGAATGGACTTTATCATTGCAACAGGCGAGAAGGTTTCCTCATAGTCAATTCCTTGGATTTGTCTATAATCTTTCGCCACCAACCTAGCCTTATAGGTTTGGATGTTTCCTTCTGCATCAGTTTTACGCTTCTAAATCCACTTGCAGCCTATGGGTTTTATCCCTTCAGGTGCATCTACCAAGTCCCAGACTTGATTCTGATACATAGAGTCTATTTCGGATTTCATGGCCTCAAGCTACTTGATTGAATTAATGTCACGCATTGCATCGTCAAAACTGGTAGGATCGTCATTATCAATGACCTGATCATGTTCCTCATCAATATAGAAACCATATCTTTCAGGCTCATGTCTTTCCCTACCAGACCTTCTGAGTTCATAACCTTGTGGTTGTTCCGTCGCTGCCCTTTTGAGGGGCCTGGGGTTTAGTTCTACGTTAGTTTTTTCTTCTCATACCTCATCGAGGTCAAGTCTACTCCCACTATATTTCTTGAGAAGGAATTCATTCTCTAGAAATTTAGCATTTCGTGAGACAAATTTTTTTTGTTCATTTGGGACGTAGAACACGTATGCTCTTGAGTTCAAGGAATATCCTACAAACTTACATTTAACTGCCCTATCATCCAATTTGTTAGTTTATGTGAGCTTGACATATGCGTCACATCCCCAAACTCTTAGATAACTAAGAGTAGGACGTTTCCCAGACCATAACTCATATGGTGTTTGACTAACAGTCTTGGAAGGAACTTGGTTTAGTAGTAGTGTTGCAGTTTCTAAAGCAAGACCCCAAAATGAAAGAGGTAGATCCGTGCCTGGCATCATTGATCGGACCATATCTAATAATGTCTGATTTCTCCTTTCGGAGACCCCATTATGCTGTGGAGTTCCCGGAGGAGTCCACTGGGAAACAATGCCATTTTCTCTAAGTAATCTTGAAATTCGTTGCTTAAGTATTCACCACCTCGGTCAGACCTTAGTGACTTAATACTTTTATTAAGCTGGTTTTCTACTTCAGCTTTGAAGTCTTTGAATTTCTCAAAGGCTTCAGATTTGTACCGCATAAGATACACATACCCATATCGCGAGTGATCATCGATAAAGGTAATGAAGTAGGAGAATCCACCTCTAGCGGTGACTGACATTGGTCCGCATACATCAGAATGTATGAGTTCTAATGTCTTCGTTGCACGCTGTCCTTTACCTTTGAAGGGTAATTTGGTCATTTTACCAAGTAAACAAGACTCACAAGTTCCATAAGGTTAATATTTGAAGGGTCTGAAATACTCATCCTTATGTAGCTTAGTTAATCTTGTTTCATTGATATGACCTAAGCGAATGTGCCATAGAAGTGATTCATTGAGATTATTCGAGTTAACGTTGTATATATTAGAGAGTGAACATTTTTTTTAGTTTGTAAGACATAGATACCATTATTCAAAATATCATCTCCATATTTTATTTCATTGAAATAAATAGAACATTCATTACAACATATTAGGCATGAAAAGCCTTTATTACATAAAGAAGAAATTGAAATGATGTTCTTTACTATAGAAGGTACATAAACACAATCTTCTAAGTCTAAAACTAAACCATTCGAAAAAACTAATAATAAGTCCCCACGCACAATGCAGCTAGTTTTGCTCCATTACCCATGCATAAGTCAACCTCCCCCATGACGGAGTCTCCTACTGTTTCTCAGGCCCTGCATATTGTTACACAAGTGAGTCCCACAACCGGTGTCAAGCACCCAAGTAGAAGGTTCAGTGTTTTGAGAATATAGTTCAATCATATACAACATACCTGAAGCATTGGGCTTCTTGGCCTCTTGGGCTTCCTTAGCTTCTTTGGCTTTCAAGGATCTGCAGTCTTTCTTCCAATGACCATTCTTTCCAAAAAAGAAACATTTCTCATTTCCCTTTTTTCTTCTCCACCTTACAATTGGGCTTTAGGTGATCTGGAGCCTTGGCCTTGCCTTTATTTTTATTTGGGCCTCGTGGCTTCAGGTCCGTACCCGTAAGCATGATGAAGGTTTTAAGCTCTGGTTTCAAGTCCTTCTCTACTTGCTTTATCAGATTGTGCAATTCTGCTAAAGTAGCTTCTTTATCAGACAGATGAAACTGCATAATAAAGTTAGAGAATTCTTTTGGTAAGGACTGAAGAATTAGATCCTGACATATCTCATGATCCATGATGAACCCGAGGTTGGCAAATTTTTCAATGTGGCCAATAATCTTAAGCATATGTCCACTAACAGATCATTCCTTATACATTGTTTGGAATAAGGCACATGACACTTGGAATCTCACGGTATGAACGGAAGTTTCATACAACTCCTTCAAGTGAAAGATGATGGTTTGAGCATCTATTTCTTCATGAGCTTTCTGAAGTTCGTCTGAAATAGAGCCAAGTATTATGGAAAATGCTTCCTCATCATCATCGGCGTGTTTCTTCCAAGCATCGAATGTATTTTGGTCAGCATCTTCTGCGGGTTCAGGGGGAAATGATCTTTCAAGAAAATAGAAAATCTTTTCTTTTCGTAAGACAATTTTAAGGTTTCTAAACCAGTCATTGTAGTTGTCCCCTTTGAGCTTATGCTCATCAAGGATGGAACGAACTGATACTCTATTTTCCATTTGAATGTTTGTGAAATATTTTAACCCACCTGTTAAGAGAAAATGTTAAAATTATTAATATTTTTTCATTAATGTTTCATTATAACATGGGCTTTTAATATTATGAAGTTATCCCACTCAATTGTTTTAAAATTTTAAGCAAATCGCATCAACCCCAATATGATGGATTTCTTGTGGGCATTGATCCCATTATCATCATTTCATAATTCTGACTAGGGCCAGTCGTTATAAAATATGATAATTAGGTAGGTTCCCAATCAATTTATGATATAAATCACAATTCCTTGATCATTGGGTTGGGCAATCAAACATGCCATAGCTTATGCTAGTCCTTGTGGACACCCAATCTTTGCCACTAAGTTATAAGAGCACGCCTAAGGGTCGCTGGGTCTTATGACTCAGAAAGTCAAACCATTGTGAATAGTACGATTTAGGGACAAATTGGTATTGGTTAGTCTGGTAAAGCCTAGTCCTGCCAATACAGTTTAAGCCCTTTGGGTCTATACTTTACAATGGGAGGCAAATTTTAGACTTAAATTATTATTGAGGATTTTAGCAAGTTTAAGTGAATAACTGTCAAATGGATTCCTCCATTGAAAATTCCCCAGAGGGAGGGTGGAGCGAACTCTCTTAAATACCCTTACCTCTTAGGCTCTTATTGCCTTGGTGACAGGAATAAACAATAGATCCTCAGAATTAGTCCAACACTTTAAATATACTTTAAGGTAAGCTTTGAGTAAATGATTATCTAGATGTCTTCACAACTTTTCCTTTTGGCTATAAAAAGGTAGTGAGTGAAGGAAGACATCAAATCATTATCTAACTCTAGTAATACCTTTGGTTAAATTAACTTGGTCCCAACCCACTTGTATCTTTTATAATGTCTTTTATTATAAACAAGTGATTTATATTTATTAGCCTTAAATGTAATAAATCTCTAAGTTCATCACATAATAATTAATTAGCTAAGGGATAAGCAATACACTCTCTATTTCTTAGAAAGTCTCTAGATGCTTGCACTCTAAAATGATCATGCCAATTCTAATCATACATAGAATCATCAAGCATATGAGTTTTAATATGTTGGAATTATTTTAGGCATTAAATAACTTTGATTAATATTTAATTATGATATTGCATTTTATTTTATTCAAATAAATTTACTATTCACGTTTTTCTGCAGACGCGTGAACTTTAAATGTAATTTCACAATTCAAATCTTAACCAAATCATGCAAAACCTGTGCCTAAAATTAAGTTCAGGGTGTTAGCTTTCCAACGAGCTTTTACACACGCAATTTCGAGTTGAAATGAGAGAGAACTAATCAAAACAAAAATGGCGCGCTCATAATACTGTTTGGAAGCGGCCGCGAGTGCGCAGCGGAAAATAAAAATTATTATGCCGCTTTTCCTTTGCCCAAGACCCATTTATTTTTATTATTCTACAAGCCTAGCATGTTACTATATATTCTAAGCATAAAACTCATAAAACATGCAAAGAACATAAACCTAAACATGCTAACTATATAAGAACTCTAAATAAAATAAAAAAAGAAAAAGACTTACTTGAACCGTAGACTCCTCCAGTCCTCCCTGCAATCTACAAGCTTTTCTCGAACTCAGCAAGCTCTTCCACGTTCCAAAGAACCACCCAAGTGTGTGGCCTCCAAAGACACACACCAAAGCCAAAACTCAACGGCAAGACTACACCTTGAGTGCACAGGTATTTTACCTTTGGTGCTAGCATAGGCAAATACCTCAAAACTTTAACTCGAGGTTCCTCTAGTCAATTAGACTTAAGGATCCTCAAAATCAATGGCTTACTATTAAACTTTAGAGTTGCTCACTTATAAAACCCAAGATATGAAAGGTTTGGTGTAAAAATTTGTGAAGAATTCTTTGAGTTTATATAGTGCTCCAACGACAACAAAATTAATTAAGAATCCGATGTGGGATAAAAGCCAATTTAATCTTAGTCATTGGATCTTAATTTAGTGGTTTAATGAGATTATAAAACCCTAATAGAGTTTGGGCCGAATTGGAATTCAAAACAAATAACAAAATTAAATAAATAAAAAAATTACTATTCACGCGGTACTATTCACGTGAATAGTAATTTTTTTTTTTATCTATTTATTTCAATTCTCAAAGTGCCCCTATCGTCATTCACCAATCCCTAAGCCACTATGGAACCTCATAAATGATCTGTCAATAATTAACACATTGAACCATTTATGAACAATTCTTACAGCAATCATATATGCTGTTAAATATGTACTGTGCACTGTTAATGTGAGAATCGTGACATGTTTAGCTGGCAGACACTAAATAATAATAATAATTGAGTTTTGTTTTTTTTTTTAACATTATAAGAGAGAGAGAGAGCAGCAGAGGGGCTTACGAAAAAAAAGTATAATAGATATCAGAAGCAATAATTTTATTTTCTCTCTCCTATTCCTTTCCTCTTCTCGCCAAAACTTGTAAGCATCGCCGCTGCGTCACCGCCGACAACCTTCAGTCACGCACCGGACCGACGTGAAGCTGCCGCCGTCAGCTTTCCATCGCCACCGAGATCGAGTCCAACGGCCGTAGGACGCGCCGCCAGAAGGGGACGCTACCCCGCCGGTTCTTCTGCAATTTTCGGCCGTCTCCGGTCACTTTTGACGGTCACCTCCGGCGAGTGAGCACTTTTCTGGCCGAGAGCTTTCCAACGCCAGTGGTCACTTCCTGATCCGACATCGTTTGGGTTGTTTTCCGTTTTGTAGATACCGATGATTCGGGGATATTACCGGAATTTGAGATCCGACCGTTGGATCGGCGATCCGATCGCACCAGATTGTTGCTCTCGATATTACGAGTGTTTTGGTATATATATTCAACGTAGAAAATATTTGATTGTGGGGTCCGCTTTTTGGTGTGGGGCCCGATCTTCGTTGTGGGGCCCGCTTGCTCCGCTGAGCGTTCTTATTAGTTCCGGAGCCGTTCATTGCTGTTTTTCTTCCAGCTTAGTCGTTTGGAATTTCGAGCTGATAATCGTTATTGACTTTTGCGTAAATCGAGGTAAGTACACTCTGTGGTGATTCTCTTAACATTTGTTTGATGATTGATGGTTGTTGTGTGAGTCGGTATATATATATATATATATATATAAATATGTTGGTATAATTATATATATATATATATTTTGTTATATATAATTACATATTTGTGAGATATAATATTGAGATATTGAAAGCATGATAATATGAAATCATGATTGTTGAGATGAGTTTGATGGATTGGATGTGAGATGTGATTGTATTGGATGATGTGTGTTGTTGTGTTATGCAGCCGGGTTTTGTATATAGTGGTCGGAGATGAGATGTGATGATACATCAGGTGGTATGAGATTATGGAAACCTTGGGAGTTGTGATGAGATACTCTCCCATTGGTTTTGATTGATGGTAAACCTTGGAAGTTGTGATGAGGTACACTTCCACTGGTTTGATATGGTGGGAAGCCATGAGAGTTGTGATGAGGTACTCTCTCATTGGTTTCAATCCACTATTATACTTAGCCCGGATTAGCAATCATGTTTGATGGATGTTGTATTGTTTTGGGATGATTGCATGAGATGATATATAATAACATATGTTATTTTCATATATATATATATATATATATATATATATATATATAATATATATATAATATATATATATATATACACATATATATATAAACCTTTTGTTGGTGAGGTCATGTTGAGAGAATGAGTGCTTACTTGCTGAGCTTTTTAAGCTCACTCCCCTCTTCCCTAACATTTCAGGTAGTTCGTCTGCACAGTAGTAGCAGTACCAGATTTGATCCACGTGCCACAGTTGTACATTTGGGTTGGACCAGACATTTGTGTCATCTTTTGTTTTTATTTCCTTGTATATGTTCAAAACCACAACAGTCGTGTAAACTGTTTGGATTTGTAATAAGTGATGTAATATTTGTGTGCATTTGAGTGGTTGATTGTCATATAGAATGCTTGAGCTAAAGAAGTCTGCGAACCTCTTTCTAGGGTTGGGCCCGCTCTAGGGAGGGGGTCGTGACAGATTTGGTATCAGAGCCTAGGTTTATAGGTTCTGTAGACATATTGCATTAGAGGGGGTATTAACGGTGTAGCTTTTTGTTTGTAGGAAAATGTCTGGTCTTGGCCGTGGAACTGGTACTCAACGCGGGAGAGGGAGAGCTCGACGATTTGTGAGGATGTCGAGTATAGGTATTGAGAGACCCCAGATTCTGCCTGTAGATCATGTATCAGATGTAGCTTCATCTGGTATTCCACCTGTTTTTGAGATTGGTGAAGGTTCTAGACCTGCACCTCCAGTAGTTTCGGCAGCTGTTCCCACTGCTATTCCTGTAGCTGCACCTGATATGTTCCTGCAGTTGTACCTAATGTGACCTCTGCCGCTCATTCAGTTCCCCCGACAGCCTCACATTTAGAAAATGTATTGGGAAGATTAATCGATGTAGTTGCACAGATGGCTACCAGAGGGCCAACAAGTAATGTACCAGCAAGCAGCAGTGGTAACACAAGCAAACTGGATCAATTTCTTAATTTGAGGCCTCCACAGTTTCAGGACACGGCTGATCCCCTAGTTGCAGAGAAATGGAAGGATGACATTCAACATATATTCATAGTGTTGGATTTGACTGATCAAGAAAGGTTAGATTTGCCACTTTTTTGATGAGAGGAGAAGCAGAGAGGTGGTGGAAGCATACTGAGACCGTACTGATAGACAGATTGAGATCCCCTGACTTTTGGAGAACTGATGGACCTGAAAGACCTCAATTTATCACATGGGATATATTCGAGAAGCCTTCAATGAGAAGTACTTTCCGTATGCTTATCGTATTGAGCAGCGTCGTCTGTTCGAACACATGGTTCAGGGACCGATGGAGACCGTGATGGAATATGAGAGACGGATGATTTCTTTATCTCGTTACTATCCAGAATTGGTACGACGTGAGGACGACAAGTGTGAGAAATTCAAGAGTGGATTGAGACAGCAGATCAGATCGAGAATTTTGATTTTGGGGAAACTGCCATACACAGAATTGGTTGACAGAGCCATGATTGCGGAAAGCGACATCAAGGTTGAGAAAGAGAATAGAGCTGCTTTTCAGGAAAGTAGGAAGAGGGGGCGAAATGAGGTTTCTGAGGGAGGACATGGTAGATCTAACAGTAGACAGTATCCTCCACAGCCGAGTCACAGCGGGTTACCACCTAGAGGCACACAGAGCGCACCTTTCAGAGGACAGTTTCGCAGGGGTCAGACTGAGCAGGTTCAGAGCAGAGGCCCAGTGCCATCTGTTGATCAGAGTGCTGTGAGTGTGGCGTCTCGGCCTACTGGCCCTCGTCGATGTTATAACTGTGGTCGGGAAGGTCATATTAGTATGCAATGTACCAAAGAGCAGAAGTGCTTTGTATGCCAGTAGCCTGGACATTTTGCTAGAGATTGTCATATCGGTAGTGGATCTCGGGGAGTTGAGCCGACTGTAGGACGTGGTAGAGGGACAAGTTCCTATGGTAGTCGTGGACGAGGTTCGGGTTTCACACAGAATAGAGGCAGGGGAACGTTGGGTGGATTGGATGGTGGTAGAGGACAGACATCTCAGGCTCATACTGCACCTGGTGTTGATAGAGGGACGAGTCTTCGCTATGACAGAGCATGAGGCACAAGATGGTGGTACTGTATCAGGTATGGTGCGGATATCAGGTATATTCGTTCGAGCTTTATTTGATACGGGTTCTACGCATTCATTCATTGTTGCTAGTTGTATTCCTTGTCTGGATAGTGTACCGGAACCAATAAGTTTCCTTTGATTGTGAGTCTTCCTTCGGGAAGGACATTAGAATAGATGCGGTATTTAGGGGATTAAGTATTGAGATTGAGGCGAGACAACTACCAGTTATACTTTACCCGTTAGAAATGGAGGACTTTGGTTTGATTTTAGGAATGGATTGGTTGACTGCTCATGGAGCAGTTATTGATTGCAGCAAAAAGGAAGTACGGTTTAAGTCAATAGTGGAGAGTTTAAGGTGGTCAGTGATTGTAATCAGGTTGTGGTACCCATTATTTCTGCCATGTCAGCTTGTAAGATGATTAGACAGGGGTGTAGAGGCTTTTTAGCAAGTATCACTACGGTGGATAAAGAGGAATCGAGAGAAATAGCTAATATTCCGATTGTGAATGAATATCAGGATGTTTTTCCTGAGAGTTACCAAGTTTGCCGCCCAGTAGAGATCTAGAATTTACTATAGATCTAATCCCAGGTACCACTCCTATTTCGGTGGCTCCATATCGTTTGGCCCCAGCAGAAATGAAGGAGTTGAAGGAACAGTTGCAAGAGCTGTTGGATCGAGGATTTATTCGGCCTAGTGTTTCACCCTGGGGAGCACCAGTGTTGTTTGTGAAGAAGAAGGATGGCACCTTACGATTGTGTATAGATTATCGTCAGCTTAATAAGGTGACTATCATCCGTTACCCCGAATTGACGATTTATTTGATCAACTTCAGGGAGCTTCGGTGTTTTCAAAAATTGATCTTCGATCGGGGTATCATCAGATGGGGATTCGGGATACAGATATTCCCAAAACGGCATTTCGAACGAGATATGGACACTATGAATTTTTAGTCATGCCGTTTGGACTTACTAATGCCCCTGCGGCATTCATGGATTTGATGAATAGAGTGTTCCAACCGTATCTGGATAAATTTGTTGTAGTCTTTATTGATGATATTCTTGTGTATTCGTCTTCTCAGTTCGATCATGAGCAACATCTTCGGTTGATACTTGAGATTTTGAGGAGAGAACAACTTTATGCCAAGTTCTCTAAATGTGAATTTTGGCTGGATAGAGTGATATTTTTGGGACACATCATCACAGGAGAAGGTATTTATGTTGATCCACAAAAGGTTGAAGCAGTTCTAAGATGGGAGAGACCGAGAACAGTGACAGAGATTCGAAGTTTCCTGGGGTTAGCAGGCTACTACCGTCGATTTATACAAGATTTCTCTATTATTGCTGCTCCAATGACTCAGCTGACAAGGAAGAAGATACCGTTCGTGTGGACTGATGATTGTGAGACGAGCTTCCAAACTCTGAAAGAGAAATTAACTACTGCTCCAGTACTTACTTTACCTTCCGGGCTTGATGGATTTGTGGTTTATACTGATGCATCACATCAGGGGTTAGGATGTGTATTATGCAACATGGAAGGGTGATCGCTTATGCCTCGAGACAATTGAAGAACCATGAGAAGAATTATCCTACTCACGATTTGGAAATGGCAGCAATTGTTCACGCTTTAAAGATTTGGAGGCATTACTTATATGGTGCCAAGTGTGAGATTTTTACTGATCATAAATACCTTCCCACTCAAAAGGAGTTGAATTTGAGACAGAGACGTTGGATGGAATTCCTTAGTGACTACGATTGCACTATTAATTATCATCCAGGGAAGGCCAATGTTGTTACTGATGCCCTTAGTAGGAAAAATGTGGGTGAATTACAGTTTCTTAGAGTCAGACAGAAGATGTTCGAGGAGCTTGCGGAGTTACGATTAACCTTTGGTGATATCTGTCGGAGCAGGTCTTCTTGCTCATATAAAGGTCCGACCTACATTGTTGGATAGACTTAAAACAGCCCAGAGCGAGGATGATCATTTTGGGAAATGGAGAGCGGGGATTCCTAAGGGGGAAACTTCTAACTTCAGATTGAGTTCAGAGGATGTATTACTTTTCGGTGATAGAGTTGTGGTACCACATTCGGGATCGCTCAAACGGGAAATCTTGGATAAGGCCCACGATGCTCCTTATAATATGCATCTTGGGAGCACCAAGATGTATCAAAATCTGAAGAAGAATTATTGGTGGCCGGGAATGAAGAGAGATATTGCAGAGTTCGTATCTCGGTGTTTGATTTGTCAGCAGGTTAAAGTAGAACACCAACATCAAGCCGGGTTACTCCAGCCTCTACCTATACCTGAGTGGCCATGGGAGAATATTGCAATGGATTTTGTAGTTGGATTACCGAGGACACGGAAGGGTTTCGATGCAATTTGGGTGATAGTGGACCGATTATCTAAGTCTGCTCATTTTCTACCGATTCGAGTTACGTGGGGACCAGAGAGACTAGCAGAACTGTATGTGGAGCAGATTGTGCGGATACATGGAATACCTACAACGATTGTATCAGATAGAGATGCCAGATTTACTTCTCATTTTTGGCAGAGTTTCCAGAAGTCGATGGGATCGAAGATTACTTTGAGCACAGCATTCCACCCTCAGACTGACGGACAGTCAGAGCGAACTATTCAGACATTAGAGGACCTACTGAGATCATGTGTTTTGACTTTTGCTGGAGGATGGGATAGTCACTTTCATTTGATAGAGTTTGCCTACAACAACAGCTTTCAAGCAAGTATCGGTATGGCTCCATTTGAGGCATTGTATGGAAGGAGGTGCAGAACCCCTGTTTGTTGGGGGGAAGTTGGAGATAGACAGGTTCATGGCTCAGAATTGATAGATATGACGTCAGAAAGATCAGGCTGATTCGATCTAGGCTGTTAGAGGTGCAGAGTCGACAGAAAAGTTATGCCGATCGTAGGAGGAAAGACCTTGAGTTCCAAGTGGGGGATAAAGTCTTTTTGAAAGTCTCTCCTTGGAAAGGAATTTTGAGATTTGGTCGAAAGGGAAAGCTAGCACCCCGCTATATTGGTCCTTACGAGATATTGGAGAGAGTGGGCAAGGTGGCTTATCGTCTGACATTACCACCGGAGTTAGAAAGGATTCATAATGTATTTCTTGTGTCGATGCTGAAAAAGTACGTACCAGATCCTACTCACATCCTGGAGATCAACCGGTCGAGTTAAGTGAGAATATGACTTATGCAGAAAAGCCTTGAAGATTGTTGAACGAAAGGTCCAAGTGTTGAGATCCAGAGAGATTCCCCTAGTTAAGGCTTGTGGACTAATCATCATATTCGAGAGCAACTTGGGAATGGAAAAGGATATGAAGAGAAAATATCCAGATCTATTTGAGGATTTAGAAATTTCGAGGATGAAATTTTTGTAAGGTGGGTAGATTGTGAGAATCGTGACATGTTTAGCTGGCAGACACTAAATAATAATAATAATGAGTTTTGTTTTTTTTTTTAACATTATAAGAGAGAGAGGAGACAGCAGATGGGGCTTACGAAAAAAAAAATTATAATAGATAGCAGAAGCAAAAATTTTATTTTCTCTCTCCTATTCCTTTCCTTCTTCTTCGCCAAAACTTGTAAGCATCGCCGCTGCGTCACCGCCGACACCTTCAGTCACGCGCCGGACCGACGTGAAGCTGCCGCCGTCAGCTTTCCATCGCCACCGAGATCGAGTCCAACGGCCGTAGGACGCGCCGCCAGAAGGGGACGCTACCCCCGCCGGTTCTTCTGCAATTTCCGGCCGTCTCCGGTCACTTTTGACGGTCCACCTCCGGCGAGTGAGCACTTTTCAGGCCGAGAGCTTTCCAACGCCAGTGGTCACTTCCTGATCCGACATCGTTTGGGTGTTTTCCGTTTTGTAGATACCGACGATTCGGGGATATTACCGGAATTTGAGATCCGACCGTTGGATCGGCGATCCGATCGCACCAGATTGTTGCTCTCGATATTACGAGTGTTTTGGTATATATATTCACCGTAGAAATATTTGATTTGTGGGGTCCGCTTTTTGGTGGTGGGGCCCGATCTTCGTTGTGGGGCCCGCTTGCTCGCTGAGCGTTCTATTAGTTCCGGAGCCGTTCATTGCTGTTTTTCTTCCAGCTTAGTCGTTTGGAATTTCGAGCTGATAATCGTTATTGACTTTTGCGTGAATCGAGGTAAGTACACTCTGTGGTGATTCTCTTAACATTTGTTTGATGATTGATGGTTGTTGTGTGAGTCGGTATATATATATATATAATATATATATAATTATATAATATATATATATATATTTTGTTTTATATAATTACATATTGTGAGATATAATATTGAGATATTGAAAGCATGATAATATGAATCATGATTGTTGAGATGAGTTTGATGGATTGGATGTGAGATGTGATTGTATTGGATGATGTGTGTTGTTGTGTTATGCAGCCGGGTTTTGTATGATAGTGGTCGGAGATGAGATGTGATGATACATCAGGTGGTATGAGATTATGGAAACCTTGGGAGTTGTGATGAGATACTCTCCATTGGTTTTTGATTTGATGGTAAACCTTGAAGTTGTGATGATTACACTTCCACTGGTTGATATGGTGGGAAGCCATGAGAGTTGTGATGAGGTACTCTCTCATTGGTTTCAATCCACTATTATACTTAGCCCGGATTAGCAACCATGTTTGATGGATGTTGTATTGTTTTGGGATGATTGCATGAATGATATATATATATAACATATGTTATTTTCATATATTATATATATATATATATATATAATATATATATATATATATATATAAACCTATTTTGTTGGTGAGGTCATGTTGAGAGAATGAGTGCTTACTTGCTGAGCTTTTTAAGCTCACTCCCCTCTTCCCTAACATTTCAGGTAGTCCGTCTGCACAGTAGTAGCAGTACCAGATTTGATCCACGTGCCACAGTTGTACATTGGGTTGGACCAGACATTTGTGTCATCTTTTGTTTTTATTTCCTTGTATTGTGTTCAAAACCACAACAGTCGTGTAACTGTTTGGATTTGTAATAAGTGATGTAATATTTGTGTGCATTTGAGTGGTTGATTGTCATATAGAATGCTCGAGCTAAAGAAGTCTGCGAACCTCTTTCTAGGGTTGGGCCCGCTCTAGGGAGGGGGTCGTGACAGATTTGGTATCAGAGCCTAGGTTTATAGGTTCTGTAGACATATTGCATTAGAGGGGGTATTAACGGTGTAGCTTTTTGTTTGTAGGAAAATGTCTGGTCGTGGCCGTGGAACTGGTACTCAACGCGGGAGAGGGAGAGCTCGACGATTTGTGAGGATGTCGAGTATAGGTATTGAGAGACCCCAGATTCTGCCTGTAGATCATGTATCAGATGTAGCTTCATCTGGTATTCCACCTGTTTTTGAGATTGGTGAAGGTTCTAGACCTGCACCTCCAGTAGTTTCGGCAGCTGTTCCCACTGCTATTCCTGTAGCTGCACCTGATGATGTTCCTGCAGTTGTACCTAATGTGACCTCTGCCGCTCATTCAGTTCCCCCGACAGCCTCACATTTAGAAAATGTATTGGGAAGATTAATCGATGTAGTTGCACAGATGGCTACCAGAGGGCCAACAAGTAATGTACCAGCAGCAGCAGTGGTAACACGAGCAAACTGGATCAATTTCTTAATTTGAGGCCTCCACAGTTTCAGGACACGGCTGATCCCCTAGTTGCAGAGAAATGGAAGGATGACATTCAACATATATTCAGAGTGTTGGATTTGACTGATCAAGAAAGGTTAGATTTGCCACTTTTTTGATGAGAGAGAAGCAGAGAGGTGGTGGAAGCATACTGAGACCGTACTGATAGACAGATTGAGATCCCCTGACTTTTGGAGAACTGATGGACCTGAAAGACCTCAGTTTATCACATGGGATATGTTCGAGGAAGCCTTCAATGAGAAGTACTTTCCGTATGCTTATCGTATTGAGCAGCGTCGTCTGTTCGAACACATGGTTCAGAGACCGACGGAGACAGTGATGGAGTATGAGAGACGGATGATTTCTTTATCTCGTTACTATCCAGAATTGGTACGACTTGAGGACGACAAGTGTGAGAAATTCAAGAGTGGGTTGAGACAACAGATCAGATCGAGAATTTCGATTTTGGGGAAATTACCATACACAGAATTGGTTGACAGAGCCATGATTGCGGAAAGTGACATCAAAATTGAGAAAGAGAATAGAGCTGCTTTTCAGGAAAGTAGGAAGAGGGGGCGAAATGAGGTTTCTGAGGGAGGACATGGTAGATCTAACAGTAGACAATATCCTCCACAGCCGGGTCACAGCGGGTTACCACCTAGAGGCACACAGAGTGCACCTTTCAGAGGACAGTTTCGTAGGGGTCAGACGGAGCAGATTCAGAGTAGAGGCCCAGTGCCATCTGTTGATCAGAGTGCTGTGAGTGTGGCATCTCGGCCTACTGGCCCTCGTCGATGTTATAACTGTGGTCAGGAAGGTCATATTAGTATGCAATGTACCAAGAGCAGAAGTGCTTTGTATGCCAGCAGCCTGGACATTTTGCTAGAGATTGTCCTATCGGTAGTGGATCTCGGGGAGCTGAGCCGACAGCAGGACGTGGTAGAGGGACAAATTCCTATGGTAGTCGTGGACGAGGTTCGGGTTTCACACAGAACAGAGGCAGGGGAACGTTGGGTGGATTGGATGGTGGTAGAGGACAGACATCTCAGGCTCATACTGCACCTGGTGTTGATAGGGGACGAGTCTTCGCTATGACAGAGCACGAGGCACAAGATGGTGGTACTGTATCAGGTACGGTGCGGATATCAGGTATATTCGTTCGAGCTTTATTTGATACGGGTTCTACGCATTCATTCATTGCTGCTAGTTGTATTCCTTGTCTGGATAGTGTACCGGAAACCAATAAGTTTCCTTTGATTGTGAGTCTTCCTTCGGGAAGGACATTAGAATAGATGCGGTATTTAGGGGATTAAGTATTGAGATTGAGGCGAGACAACTACCAGTTATACTTTACCCGTTAGAAATGGAGGACTTTGGTTTGATTTTAGGAATGGATTGGTTGACTGCTCATGGAGCAGTTATTGATTGCAGCAAAAAGGAAGTACGGTTTAAGTCAATAGTGGAGAGTTTAAGGTGGTCAGTGATTGTAATCAGGTTGTGGTACCCATTATTTCTGCCATGTCAGCTTGTAGTGATGATTAGACAGGGGTGTAGAGGCTTTTTAGCAAGTATCACTACGGTGGAAAAAGAGAATCGAGAGAAATAGCTAATATTCCATTGTGAATGAATATCAGGATGTTTTTCCTGATGAGTTACCAGTTTGCCGCCCAGTAGAGATCTAGAATTTACTATAGATCTAATCCCAGGTACCACTCCTATTTCGGTATCACCATATCGTTTGGCCCCAGCAGAAATGAAGGAGCTGAAGGAACAGTTGCAAGAGCTGTTGGATCGAGGATTTATTCGGCCTAGTGTTTCACCCTGGGGAGCACCAGTGTTGTTTGTGAAGAAGAAGGATGGCACCTTAAGATTGTGTATAGATTATCGTCAGCTTAATAAGGTGACTATCAAGACGTTACCCCGAATTGACGATTTATTTGACCAACTTCAGGGAGCTTCGGTGTTTTCAAAATTGATCTTCGATCGGGGTATCATCAGATGAGGATTCGGGATACAGATATTCCCAAGACTGCATTTCGAACGAGATACGGACACTATGAATTTTTAGTCATGCCGTTTGGACTTACTAATGCCCCTGCAGCATTCATGGATTTGATGAATAGAGTGTTCCAACCGTATCTAGATAAATTTGTTGTAGTCTTTATTGATGATATTCTTGTGTATTCGTCTTCTCAGTTCGATCATGAGCAACATCTTCGGTTGATACTTGAGATTTTGAGGAGAGAACAACTTTATGCCAAGTTCTCTAAATGTGAATTTTGGCTGGATAGAGTGGTATTTTTGGGACACATCATCACAGGAGAAGGTATTTATGTTGATCCACAAAAGGTTGAAGCAGTTCTGAGATGGGAGAGACCGAGAACAGTGACAGAGATTCGAAGTTTCCTGGGGTTAGCAGGCTACTACCGTCGATTTATACAAGATTTCTCTATTATTGCTGCTCCGATGACTCAGCTGACAAGGAAGAAGATACCGTTCGTGTGGACTGATGATTGTGAGAGGAGCTTCCAAACTCTGAAAGAGAAATTAACTACTGCTCCAGTACTTACTTTACCTTCCGGGCTTGATGGATTTGTGGTTTATACTGATGCATCACATCAGGGGTTAGGATGTGTATTGATGCAACATGGAAGGGTGATCGCTTATGCCTCGAGACAATTGAAGACCCATGAGAAGAATTATCCTACTCACGATTTGGAAATGGCAGCAATTGTTCATGCTTTAAAGATTTGGAGGCATTACTTATATGGTGCCAAGTGTGAGATTTTTACTGATCATAAGAGTTTGAAATACCTTCCCACTCAAAAGGAGTTGAATTTGAGACAGAGACGTTGGATGGAATTCCTTAGTGACTACGATTGCACTATTAATTATCATCCAGGGAAGGCCAATGTTGTTGCTGATGCCCTTAGTAGGAAAAATGTGGGTGAATTACAGTTTCTTAGAGTCAGACAGAAGATGTTCGAGGAGCTAGCGGAGTTACGATTGACCTTTGGGATATCTGTCGGAGCAGGTCCTTCTTGCTCATATAAAGGTCCGACCTACATTGTTGGATAGACTTAAAACAGCCCAGAGCGAGGATGATCAGTGTGGGAAATGGAGAGCGGGGATTCCTAAGGGGGAAACTTCTAACTTCAGATTGAGTTCAGAGGATGTATTACTTTTGGGTGATAGAGTTGTGGTACCACATTCGGGATCGCTCAAACGGGAAATCTTGGATGAGGCCCACGATGCTCCTTATAATATGCATCCTGGGAGCACCAAGATGTATCAAAATCTGAAGAAGAATTATTGGTGGCCGGGAATGAAGAGAGATATTGCAGAGTTTGTATCTCGGTGTTTGATTTGTCAGCAGGTCAAAGCAGAACAAACATCCAGCCGGGTTACTCCAGCCTCTACCTATACCTGAGTGGCCATGGGAGAATATTGCAATGGATTTTGTAGTTGGATTACCGAGGACACGGAAGGGTTTCGATGCAATTTGGGTGATAGTGGACCGATTATCTAAGTCTGCTCATTTTCTACCGATTCGAGTTACGTGGGGACCAGAGAGACTAGCAGAACTGTATGTGGAGCAGATTGTGCGGATACATGGAGTACCTACAACGATTGTATCAGATAGAGATGCCAGATTTACTTCTCGTTTTTGGCAGAGTTTCCAGAAGTCGATGGGATCGAAGATTACTTTGAGCACAGCATTCCACCCTCAGACTGACGGACAGTCAGAGCGAACTATTCAGACATTAGAGGACCTACTGAGATCATGTGTTTTGACTTTTGCTGGAGGATGGGATGGTCACCTTCATTTGATAGAGTTTGCCTACAACAACAGCTTTCAAGCAAGTATCGGTATGGCTCCATTTGAGGCATTGTATGGGAGGAGGTGCAGAACCCCTGTTTGTTGGGGGGAAGTTGGAGATAGACAGGTTCATGGCTCAGAATTGATAGATATGACGTCAGAAAGAATCAGGCTGATTCGATCTAGGCTGTTAGAGGTGCAGAGTCGACAGAAAAGTTATGCCGATCGTAGGAGGAAAGACCTTGAGTTCCAAGTGGGGGATAAAGTCTTTTTGAAAGTCTCTCCTTGGAAAGGAATTTTGCGATTTGGTCGAAAGGGAAAGTTAGCACCCCGTTATATTGGTCCTTACGAGATATTGGAGAAAGTGGGTAAGGTGGCTTATCGTCTGACATTACCACCGGAGTTAGAAAGGATTCATAATGTATTTCATGTGTCAATGCTGAAAAAATACGTACCAGATCCTACTCACATCCTGGAGAATCAACCGGTCGAGTTGAGTGAGAATATGACTTATGAAGAAAAGCCTGTGAAGATTGTTGAACGAAAGGTCCAAGAGTTGAGATCCAGAGAGATTCCCCTTGTTAAGGTTTTGTGGACTAATCATCATATTCGAGAGGCAACTTGGGAATTGGAAAAGGATATGAAGGAGAAATATCCAGAACTATTTGAGGATTTAGAAATTTCGGGGACGAAATTTTTGTAAGGTGGGTAGATTGTGAGAATCGTGACATGTTTAGCTGGCAGACACTAAATAATAATATAATTGAGTTTTTTTTTTTTTTTTTAACTTTATAGAGAGAGAGAGACAGCAGATGAGGCTTACGAAAAAAAATTATAATAGATGCAGAAGCAATAATTTTATTTTCTCTCTCCTATTCTTTTCCCTTTCTCGCCAAAACTTGTAAGCATCGCCGCCGACAACCTTCAGTCACGCGCCGGACCGACGTGAAGCTGCCGCCGTCAGCTTCCATCGCCACCGAGATCGAGTCCAACGGCCGTAGGACGCGCCTCCACGCGCCGCCAGAAGGGGACGCTACGCCGCCGGTTCTTCTGCAATTTCCGGCCGTCTCCGGTCACTTTTGACGGTCACCTCCGGCGAGTGAGCACTTTTCAGGCCGAGATCTTTCCAACGCCAGTGGTCACTTCCTGATCCGACATCGTTTGGGTTGTTTTCCGTTTTGTAGATACCGACGATTCGGGGATATTACCGGAATTTGAGATCCGACCGTTGGATCGGCGATCCGATCGCACAGATTGTTGCTCTCGATATTACGAGTGTTTTGGTATATATATTCACCGTAGAAAATATTTGATTGTGGGGTCCGCTTTTTGGTGGTGGGGCCCGATCTTCGTTGTGGGGCCCGCTTGCTCGCTGAGCGTTCTTATTAGTTCCGGAGCCGTTCATTGCTGTTTTTCTTCTCAGCTTAGTCGTTTGGAATTTCGAGCTGATAATCGTTATTGACTTTTGCGTGAATCGAGGTAAGTACACTCTGTGGTGATTCTCTTAACATTTGTTTGATGATTGATGGTTGTTGTGTGAGTCGGTATATATATATATATATATATAAATATGTTGTATAATTATATATATATATATATATATTTTGTTATATATATTACATATTTGTGAGATATAATATTGAGATATTGAAAGCATGATAATATGAAATCATGATTGTTGAGATGAGTTTGATGGATTGGATGTGAGATGTGATTGTATTGGATGATGTGTGTTGTTGTGTTATGCAGCCGGGTTTTGTATGATAGTGGTCGGAGATGAGATGTGATGATACATCAGGTGGTATGAGATTATGGAAACCTTGGGAGTTTGATGAGATACTCTCCCATTGGTTTTTGATTTGATGGTAAACCTTGGAGTTGTGATGAGGTACACTTCCACTGGTTGATATGGTGGGAAACCATGAGAGTTGTGATGAGGTACTCTCTCATTGGTTTCAATCCACTATTATACTTAGCCCGGATTAGCAACCATGTTTGATGGATGTTGTATTGTTTTGGGATGATTGCATGATGAGATGATATATATATATAACATATGTTATTTTCATATATTATATATATATATTATATATATATATATTTATATATATACACTTATATATATAAACTATTTTGTTGGTGAGGTCATGTTGAGAGAATGAGTGCTTACTTGCTGAGCTTTTTAAGCTCACTCCCCTCTTCCCTAACATTTCAGGTAGTCCGTCTGCACAGTAGTAGTAGTACCAGATTTGATCCACGTGCCACAGTTGTACATTTGGGTTGGACCAGACATTTGTGTCATCTTTTGTTTTATTTCCTTGTATTATGTTCAAAACCACAACAGTCGTGTAACTGTTTGGATTTGTAATAAGTGATGTAATATTTGTGTGCATTTGAGTGGTTGATTGTCATATAGAATGCTCGAGCTAAAGAAGTCTGCGAACCTCTTTCTAGGGTTGGGCCCGCTCTAGGGAGGGGGTCGTGACAGTTTAACCATTGATTCGACTTTGTTGTGTGTGACCTGTTAGGTTCCCTCAAGTTGGACAGAAATGAAATTCGTGATAATTTAATTCGAACTAAATTATCCTCCGATCAGATGGTCGTTTGATTTCAATGACCAAGGTTGGCATCTAACAACATGCCAAGGCCCCCAAAATGAGAAGGAAAAAATAATATATATACCCATTCTGTAATGTGATTTACATAGATACGGTCCCTCGCCTCACTGTATCCCACCTATTGACTTAGGGTACAGAAGTGATTACCCATATGGTCAAAGGTATGATGTTTGATAGTGTCATGAATCGTGCTAACCCAAAAATCTCACATTAGTCTTCCGATGTGGCCACGTCTCAAGCACTGATCACACATACAACCCGCGAACTGGAATAGTACTCTTATAAGAAAATATTATCCGAGAGAGTGGCGATTCTCTGTTGTATCTTTACAAACTTCAGTGTTTCAACAAATGACCCAATCATACATTATGACCGGATCTTTTGAACCGGGGAAGGAGAATGTCAAAGTTATTTGATCCACACATAAGATTGTAAAGCCTCAAGTCTAAGGACTAGTCATATAATCGATACATGAAAGTTCTCACAGACACATGAGATAAACACTCTATATGAAAACTTTTGGCGGTCAGTTCGATGGACACGGGCAACTCATGCATCCATTTGATATACCAAGTGGACGGATCTCCGCTAGTAGCCTATGAGATCGGCTACCCCACTTAAGAGCGGATCATATCATCATGCTAGTCTCTTTGCTTTGTGAACGCCTAGATTATTCACAAAACTATGACTATGGACATTTAAGAGTAATGATTCTCAAAAGGCGTGGAAGCCATCGTCTTATTACTCGAATGGCTTTATTACAGTGTTGATGATTCATATAAGTTTTGTAAGACACATATAATAAAGATTGTCATTTTATTAATTAATGAAAATATTACAAATACATGTACATATAGCCCATCCACAAGTTGGGTATATGACATATCCCTAACACTTTCAGAAAATGTAGAACACCTTGACACGATTGAGATAACGAAAAACGGGTATCTGGGCCAAATATAGGGTGACCAATCAGACATACAGGAGGCACGGCCAGATTTGTACACTATGGCAGGTCGGACATACAAGATGCACGGTCAAATTTGCTTGATATATGTCCTATGCAGAAGTAGATTTTAGCTCGGTCATGGGTTTGCAGACATACAGGATGCACGGTCAGATTTGCTTGATATGGGAATTCAGAAAATGAAATAAAATGATGTTTTTTATTGATCGTAAAAGTTTACACTCCTTGTCATAACACAAAAGAAAAGAAAAAAGAAAAGAATCAAAGCTATCATAATCCTCAGAAGACTCTCCCTACACATCATCCTTCTTATCAGACTATCATTCCTCAGCCTTCGATGCCGTGGGATCTGGCTCAGGCTCCCTCTACACATGCCGAGAATGGAACCTCTTTGTGAGGACCTCCCACCACCCGGAACGCTCACGCAAGGAGTCATATCGATGTTGGAGATCATGTAATCAGAAACACAAATAGGAAAGTTAATAAATCATGTATATATGCTAACTCTTATCTACAGGTACCTGTTGGACGAAGCTCTAGAAGGTTAGTGTCGCCTTCGCCGCTTGCGCCATGCGAAAATAGCTTGATCAGTACCAATAACACAACAAAATAAAAGAACAAGCAATTAGAAAAACTCACATGTGTGGTGTCTGAAGGTGAAATTTTCAACGCTTATATCCCCTCCAAGTACTGAGAGCGAACCTCGTTCACCACAACATCACCACAACCATGTAGGTCAGGTCTGGCCAAAATGCCTCAGTTCCAGGAATGATACCAGAAGGGGCTGGCATCAAAGAAGAATGAGTCTGCCCAGAAGAAGAAGCTCGGGCTTGAGATTGCCTAAAAGAAGATGGCATCAGATCTGCCGGCATCTCAACCCATTCCTCATACTCCTCAACCTCAAAAGGTGGACGCGAGTGGCATATCCCACAACTTCTCCTGCTAGCCTACATCAAAAGACATGTCAACATAAAGAATACAATGCTCAAAAAATAAAGAATTCAGTATTGATAAAGATTGGGTAGCTTGGTGAGGGTCCGATAGCGGTGGAGATCTAAGGAGATAAGAGTGGGCTCACTGCCGACACCAAAAGATACTCAGCAAGCAAGCCATTCAAGGCCACAATCAAATCCTCCATGTCGTTCTAGAGACCAAAGAACATAGAAGGTGGCGGAGAGGCTGAAACTCAACGAGCATGGGGGCCCAAATACCAGGAATACATCTGCTGCTCGCCTAGATACTAGAATAGCTGGTCAGTACCCAAAGCAGACGTAGTCTGTTCTTCTGGAACAAAGAACGAGTAGACTCTGGCAGGTTATCGATGAGGGTCCTCCACTAAACTGTGTCAATTTGAAAAGAAAAAGAGAGTGTTAGTCAGAGTTAGAGAAAGAAGAATCAAAAGTAAAGAAAAGACTCATCATGTTCCAAGTGAGCCCATTAAGACGAGCTCTGTGCGCACTCATATCGTAGGATTCTGAAGATCCCACTGTGGACTCATATGCCCAGACCTGCGGTAAATAAAAAAGGCCAGACTAGCATATCGAACTCATATGCCGCAGACCCGTGACAACAGAAAACGCCGAAGTAAGTCATCAACCACATGGTAATAAAAGAATAAGAATGATAAAATGGTGTGTAACCTTTACCAGAAGCTCATAGCCCTAAACATAAAAGCTACTATAGAAGCACTGATCCAACCTTCGGTATATTACTGCCAGAGTAGGAGAGCCTTAATCCCACTCTCGCGCAGTTCTATATCGCAGAGTGGGGGCAGAAGACACATATCGGCCGAGTTGGCAGCATCAGTAAAGAGGGTGCAGCCGAACAAGTAGAAGGAATGATCACACTAGCTGATCTATCCCCTCTTCGTTGGCTTGGTTCCTCCTCTCCTAGTAGGCCCTCAACTCCCCGTATGCAACAACCCTAGAATGAACCTCAATAGACAATGGCAATAACTAGCTCAAACGGTATGGACATAGAGGCTGCAGTCAAACTCCAATAAATGACCCTAATAGGGAATGACAGTTAGATAGGAAAAAATCCCCCGAATTAATGGTCATCTCCCCAATTGGCAGGTGGAGGGTATGAGTCGAATTCATCCAGCGCACCCTCATCATCTACAACCCCCACAATTTTTTTTTTTTTTTGCCCGGACAGAAATACAAAGGATAAATGGCTTGAATCCGATAGTATTAATCAGGGCATGCATAGTAGGGGAAAGTTCATTATACCATTTTCTAACATTGTCAAGATACCGACAACCTTTAAATGGGAAGCCTCAAGCTGCAAAAGAGGAATCAGAATTATTAGAACCTTAAGTAACAATAAAACATTAGCTACAGTGCATGGTGAAGAGGCCAGATATTTGAAATAAATTAAGCTGTGTGACCGGACATTGAGGGAAAGCCAACCGGACTTGTAATGAAAGTCTAACAATACATACATAAATTGGGGCCAGACTTCACAAAAAGTTCGCCCAAAAATAAATCGAAACCTAAAATCCAGAAACACGTAAATGAATAAAAGGGAAAAAGGCTTAGCAAGTCAATATAGGAACAACTGAGATCCCCCAAAGCTAGAAGAGTGGGGATGATATCTCTGTACTTGAGGTCAAATGTCTTCTCACGCCCTGAGGCATGATCCAGAGTTGAAACAAATGGGAGATATGATATTCAGGTGCACGAGTAGGTGCAAGAAGTCTGAGGAATGACATTTTGAAAGATTATTGAGAAGAAAATAGTCGGAGATGAGTTTCGGGGCAACGATGGCTGGGTAGAGGTGTTTTTTCTCCGTATTTGGGCCTCGGTGACGAAGTGAAAAGAACCATGTCTTTTTAAATCCCCGAAGAATGTCTGACTACACATTTTCAGAAGAATGACTGAACATATTTTTATACCCAGTCGGACATACAAGTAAATAAGATCTGGCCAGACATGAAAAGAGGCAAACTATTCCTTTCAGCATCAAACTCACATGATGAGCACCCGAATAGCAATGGAAATGCGTCGGGTAGTGACACAAGACAATATGAAATGAACCTTAACCAGCCGAATGAATTTATAGACCGATGGGTCTATCTATTATCATAGTAGGCAATGAACCCCAATAAGCTGAATTAATCCGGTGACCTGTAGGTCTATCCATTATCATAGTAGGGAATGAACCCTAACCAGCTGAATGAATTGGGAGACCAATGGGTCTATCTAAAATTACAAAAGGGAATGTATTCCAACCAAACAAATGAATTGGATACCCACGAGTCCATCCACTCTCACAACTGAGAATGAAATCTAGGACCGATCAAAGTGTCAGAAGGCCCACATATCAACAAACAGACTGCAACAAATATAGGCAAGTTCGGTGTGCCATAGAAGCCAATTAAGTAAAAATACATGCATGAATTTGATAGATCATGCATTAGAGTTCATAATTGAAATATCTAATTATGATATTATTTGCTATAATATATCGACCAAGCACAGGGATCAAATGGATTTACAATTCCAAGGTCCAATAATCCTATAATATTAACCTTTAATTAAATACTCAAAATTATTAATTTTAGGTTATTCCACTAAAAATCTTAAGCTGCACTCTTGTCGCTGTAGATATATTATATAAGCCGAACTACGTCGGTGTCCATCGATATAATCATTGCATACGGATTGACCCTTCACTAGTATCCTATAATTAGAGCTGGGTCAAAATATTTGTTATACCCCTCTAATTTTTTACCTTAAGTACCATTGATTCTCTAATGGATGAAATTCATAACCATTATGAATATTAATCTTTCTATTTGTAATAGAAAGACTTGAGCGATCTAATCGTTCAAATACCGAATCAACCCTTAAGGAAGATACTCATCTACTTCTCGTAAAAAGGAGTGAACTTCATATATATGTAAAACATCTCCATCTACACACCAAACAATGTCCCCAAAGTACGTAGCTATTGGTCGGGATTTCTACCCCAACCTCACCTTTGTAAATCAAAAGATATGGCCTGCCATGCATGAGTTCGTAGTACACTCAGGATTCATATCAATCCATATATGACCATCTTGTAGATTGAAATGAATTTCTTCATTTTACGGATATTATAATAAATTCATTTCTATCTGGGTCCAGTCCTATATGATCACATCATATAAGGTGCTTTCATTCTCATGTCACTATATGGACAATCTCGGATCAAGGTCGCCATACAATTATAGAATAGACTGTAGCTATAGATAAACCACAAATAAATTACCTGCTTTGTTCGCTCTCTATGGACTATTTTAGGTTACTAACTTCAGACTTAAATCCTCTTGTGTATGACACTCATACACTAAGTCTGAAGGCACATAAGTAATCAAGGATAAGGCATATATCCCAACAATCTCCTACTTGCACTAGAGAAAATGGGACATGTCACGCAATTCTAGACCCTCTAGATGACCTTCAAAAACTTTAACTGAGAAGGTCTTTGTAAACGGATCAGTCAGGTTCTCTGCGGATGTAATAATCGTGATAAAAATGTCTCATCTATGTATTATCTCCCTAATGAGATGATATTTTCTCTCTATATGCTTTCCCATTTTGTGGCTTCTTGGTTCTTTGGAGTTCCCCACTGCACCTTTAATATCGTAATAAAGTGTGAGTGGTTTATCCATATCTGGAACAACTTTCATATCTCCCAAGAATTTTTGGAGCCAAACTTCTTCCTTAGCTGCTTCGCAAGATGCTACATACTCAGCCTCCATGGTGGAGTCAACAATAGAAGATTTCTTTATGCTCCTTCACATAATAGCCCCACCACCTAAGGTCAACACTGATCCATATGTTGATTTCCTAAAACAATATTTTTCTAAAAATCAGAGTCTGTATATCCCCTAATGATCATATCCTTATCAGAATATACAAGAATATAATTTCTCGTTCTCTTAAGATACTTGAGAATGTGTTTCACAGCCACCTAATGATCTAATCTTGGAGTAGAATTAAACCTATTGAGTACTCCCAATGAAGACAGATGTCTGGTCTCGTGCATAACATATCATATTTCAGACTACCAATTGCTGAGGCATATGGGATATGTCTCATTTCCTCAACTCTTTGAGGTGTCTTAGGAGATTGTTCATTTGACAAATGAATTCCACGTTGGAAAGGAAAATTGCCTTTCTTAGAATTATGCTTCCCAAATCACACAAGGATATTGTCGATATAGGATGTCTGAGACATAGCTAACAAACATCTCTTGTGATCTCAAAGAATCTGGATCCCAATTACATAACCAACCTCTCCCAAATATTTCATTTGGAATTGGTTAGCTAGCTAGTATTTCAAGTTCGATAATTTTTTTACATCATTCTCAATGAGTAAAATATCATGGACGTACAAAATAAGAAAAACCATTTTTCCGCCAATGACGTGCTTGTATATACAACGCTCATTGACTTTTTGCTCAAAATTATAAGAATTGATCGTGGTATCAAATTTTATATTCCAATATCGAGATGTCTGCTTAAGTCCATATATGGACCTTTGTAGCTTGCAAACCTTTTGCTCTTGATCGTTGGCTATGAACCCCTCTGGTTGTACCATATACATACACTCATAAATATTGTCATCCAAGACTGCAATCTTGACGACCATCAGTAAAATCTCCTAGTCATAATATGCGACAATGGAAAGAATAGTGCGAATGGATTTAAGCATGGCTATTGGAGAAAGTCTCCTCATAGTCGACTCCCTCTTTCTAGGTATAACCCTTGGCCACTAACCTAGCCTTGAAAGTCTATACTATCCCATCTGCTTCTCTCGTTCTCTTATAGATTCTTGCAACCTATGGGTTTTATCCCATCAGGTTGGTCTACAAGTTCCCAGACTGAATTTGAATACATTGACTCCATCTCGAGGTTTATGGCTTTGAGTCATTCTTCTTCATCAGAATCATCCATTGTACTACGATAGTCAATGGATCATCTATACCATCACCGGATGTAATAAATTTTGCCGCTA
>SKCR01041594.1:0-56434 GCA_019454045.1 Zanthoxylum bungeanum
GAAACAGAGAAAAAAAATCTCTCTCTATTACAAAGTGGGTTGCTTTGCATGAGGATGTTTATAAGCCAAATCTGGAGTGACCCACTTCATGGGTATTTAATCATTTAAAGGAAATGTCCTACATTTGTTCCGTTTCATTGATCCATTGTGTATTTCTTATTTAATGCTTCATAGGCGGTTTAAACGATCTTCACAATAAAAGTTTGAAACTTTAGCCAGGTACCCATTTGGACAGTGACACTGGACAAGGCTTTGAACAAGGTATGTGAACTTATGTGCTTGATAGATGTTATGTTTTTAAGTGTTTTTTTTTAATTTCTGTTCGTTGTTTCTTTCTATTTCTTTTAAATTTTTTTTAAATTTTTTTTTTTTTTTGTTGATCTGTTGTTTTATGATGCTATTGTGTTTTGGTTATGTGGGGGTTTGATGTTTGATTGAATACTAAGCATGGCATAATTTCAATCTCTGCCTAACAACATTAATTATTCAAACTCAAAAAACCATTTTTAGGGTTTGATAGTTAAGCTTTGAAAGGTTGTTTTATTTTGAAGAAAACATTTCTTCTTTTTGAATTAATTGACTCATTTTAGCATGATATCTGGTTAATTTTTCCCTTTTTTAAAAATCTCTTTTGGTGTTTTATCTTTAATGTTTTTTTTTTTTTTGTTGCCATTTTTGGTAACAAATTAATAGTGATTTTTATATGGTTCATCTGCTCATCAGATTGGCATTTGTTGTAGTCTGGTTCCCTATTTGATATTATCTCCAAAAAAATTGGTCCACAAATTTCTAACAACTGTGTATGAAATTAATCTTATGTATTTGTTGTAATGTGTTTCTGTAATAGTAATCCGAGTTTATGCCACTGTTGCCTTTTTTCCCCTGTGAATATGATGCTATTTTCTTCTTGTTATGCATGTAAACTAAGAATAACCTTAAGATATGTCTTCTCAAATTTTGATTTTTCGGGATTTCTCTAATTAGTTTTTCATTTGTTTGGGCTACTTTCCTGATTATACTATTATTAATGTTGATTTTTGAAATTGATTATTCTTTAAATCATAGAGATAGAACCAGGTGTTCTCCATATTGAGGATTTATGGGTTTCATATTTTGGAGTTAAACCTTGTGCTAATTTACAATAGAATTCATTTAATCAGGAAAACTTGAATGATTTCTTTCGAATTTGTTTAGGAATCCTGTAGTTTGGCCCATATTTCCAGGCTCGATTGAAAAAAATGTGATGTTCCAATTGCCGGGTATTGTGTCTTTTTCTCACATGTTTGTCCAGCTATAGGGAGTATAAGATCTGAAAGTTGATATATTTTTATATAAGGAACTAGATGAGATCTCTATAGTTTTGCTGCTATCCTACAAAATTGAGAGGAGTTAGCAGAGTTTACATAATAGGCTTACCAATACTCTATAACTTATGTATTCTCTTTGTTTTTCATTTTCCCAGCATCACAATTTTTCTTTCTTCTTTTTGATGTTTATACTATATGTTGTCAAGTGCCTTGACTTATTTTGACTTGGGATATATTCTGAGATTTTGATTATCTGATTCGACATCCCTTAATTGTTGACAAGAAGTTCTAATATATTTTCTTGTGGAACCAAGTTTTTTTTTGTCTGCTAAAGCCATTTTTATGTACTTTCTCTAGGTCATGGAGGGAGAAACATCGTGGATCAACCGTTGCATTGATGACATGGCAAGAGGCATTAATGAGTTTGATTCATTCTCAGAGTTTAGTGACGAAGGCAATAAAGAAGTTTCTACACTTTCTGTTGACTTAGTCCTTCCCAATGACTTGTTGGAACGGATTCTAGCTTATCTCCCAATAGCTAGCATCATTAGAGCAGGCTGTGTATGCAAAAGATGGCATGAGATTGTTAGTTCAAGAAGGTTTGTATGGAACTTGTCAGATTTCCAATCACAAAAGCCTTGGTATTTTATGTTTACGAGCTCTGATGAACCAATTGGTTATGCTTATGATCCCATCCTTCGAAAGTGGTATGGTATTGGACTCCCTCGCATCGAGTCATCCAACTGGTTCATCGCTTCATCATGTGGTTTGGTTTGCTTCATGGACAATGACAGTAGAAGTGAGTTATTTGTTTGCAACCCTATCACCAAAAGCTGGAAGAAGCTTGAGGAGCCACCAGGTCTGAAATTTTCTGATTACAGTGCACTTTCACTCTCGGTGAACAGAGTACCACATGGCTATACTGTCTCAATTGTGAAGTCTAAGCTAGTGTCAGGGATTCTTTTCCAATGGGAACTTTCAATTCATACTTATGATTCAGAAACAATGATGTGGGTGACCTCCTGGAAAGAGGTGATGACAGGATGGAGAGCTGGAGATGAGAGTATCATCTGTGATGGGGTTCTGTACTTTCTGATTTATGCAACTGGGGGTGGTGCACCAGAAAATCGTCATGGCCTGATTTCGTTTAATCTCTCTAGCCGATCTTCCCATGGTCTGCTGATAAAGAGCTTTATCCCAGTACCTTGCTCTCTCACTTGTGGGCGCCTAATGAACCTGAAAGAGAAGCTGGTAATGGTTGGAGGAATTGGGAAACAAGATCGGCCTGGCATAATCACGGGGATTGGCATTTGGGTTCTGAATGGGAAGGAATGGCAAGAGGTTGCAAGGATGCCTCACAAGTTTTTCCAAGGTTTTGGAGAGTTTGATGACGTTTTTGCGAGCAGTGGGACTGATGATCTCGTATACATCCAGAGCTACGGAGCTCCTTCTCTTCTTGTTTACGACATGAGCCAAAAGCAATGGAGATGGTCACAGAAGTGTCCAGTGACTAAGAGATTCCCACTTCAGCTCTTTACTGGCTTTTGCTTTGAACCCAGGCTTGACATTGCTCCCTAATTTGTTCCTTATTCGATTTAATGCGGTGGTATTGACAAAATTGACTAGCATTCCCACGTTCTTCCTTTTGATTTGTTTCATCCCAATTATCAGCTCATGAAATATTGTTCCAAAAGTTCGTAGAAATGGGATACGATTCTTTGAATTGGAATTTATACTACATACATGAATACAAATTTGCATTGTGATTTCATTTTGTTCAGTGTTTAGATTTACATTTGATATTTCCAAGTTCAAAGCTGTTCTCCTGAACTACTCAATCGTGCCCCAAAAGAGAATTCACACATTTCCAATGGGTAAGTGCTAGAAGTCTCTTTCAACCTCTAACTTCCAATTAGGGATGACAATGGGACGAAGATCAAGATTTGTTAATTTCGGTCTCGTTCCATAAGGGAGATCGTGGGCTATTGAGTCTAAGACTGAAACCTAAATCTATTTTCTAAGTTTATTTTAAGTTTACCAAATCAATCTTATTAATGGTCAGTTAACAAGAAGCATTAAGCTGAAGGCTCAATAAATAAACCTTTATATTACCCAAACCGTAAAATAACCCCTTATAAATCGGTGATATTGGAATTCATCACAACCCCAGATAACGGGTTTAGTTACAACACATATCTAGGACTAGTAAAAGCTTAAATAAAGTAAATGACATAAAGTAAAAGCTGGAAATTAAAAAGATAAATAAAACAATAAAGAAAATGCTGGGGGTTAGAGGATCCACTTTTATTACTTCTATTTTAGATATCTCCCTTATTATAATATATTAACTTTGCATGACATTACCAACCAACCATATAGGCGGTATCCTGATTAAGTCAGATTTAAGATTAATTACAACCGACCATAAAGGCGGTATCCAATTTAGTCAGGTTAAAACCAATTTTATTAAGTCCAACCGACCATAAAGACGGTATTCTATTAAGTCAGGTTTTAAATAGTTTATATATTATAATTAAGGGAGATTAATCTAAATATTAGTAATAAAAGCTTAACCTTTAACCCCAGCAGAGGGGAGTTACCTCCTCATATTGAACAATAAAAAATAAAAACTGAAAAGTAGAATAAAGAAAGTTCTATTGCGTAAAGTAAATAAAATTAAATGCAGAAAGCTGTAAATAAACAAACAAGATACAATCTTCTTAGTATTCTTAAGGAATTTCTTAGAAGAAAGTATGAATTGGAATTCTGAAATCGGCCTCAATTTATAGGCAAATCCTATCCTCTCGCGTCGCGACGCGTGGAACATTGCGCGTCGCGACGCGTCATAGATTTTGGACGCGTGGCATGGGCTTCGCGGAGATGGTGACACGTGGCATCGACGCCGTCGGCATCTGAATTATTGGCTCGGCGTCGCGACGTAGAATGTTTTGCGCGTCGCGACACTGACGTCAGTAATGACGTGTTCTGTTGGCAGCATGGGATGATGACACGTGTCCGGCGTATGTTAGCACGGTTACTGTGATGGTGACACGTGGCAGATGCATGTTAGCAAATCTGTTGTGATGTTGACACATTAAAGGCGCACGTTAGCGGTGTATGATAACAGACGACGCATTTTAGCACAGCGTATTTTAGCAAACGACGCATTTAGCAGGAAATTTATACTTTTTGTCCATTTTTCGCTGTTTTGGCCCCGAATTGATTTCAGAGAGTCATGTTATTTTATTTATCTACAAAATAATACAAAACACATCAAAATATTCACAAAACTCAAGAAACTATGTAAAATATTAAGTCAAATGTGTGGGAAATAGTGATCTATTTACCACTCATCACTGATCGTGCAACATACATACAAACATACATGGATGGAATTCATTCGAACATCCATACAATTTATATAAATCATGCATTCGTAACTATACTTGATGAATTTACTGAAATTTCAGCATAATGTATGTTAAACATCATGCAACTTAGATCGATGTCCAAAATCTAAAAGACACATGCCAATGCAATTCATATATCTCATCATGCAAATGACCTCCAGCCGATAATGAAATCTAATCAGGCAACCTACCACACATGACACATATACATACATGTTATGATAATATATACACATATATATGATTCAGTCTCTTGGACTAACTATATGATTTCCTAACTAATGGGCCTTGACTCTGACTTCTGATGACCGTGATATTTAATGACCGCTGCTGGTTTCCATCTCCTCCACAGCTTGTTCTCCACATACATGAACTTGCAATACATGCAAAACTGAAACAAAACTGAGTAAGTCGTACGAACGACTTAGTAAGTGAACATATGAACATGTATTGAATGAACCTGACGATATATTTGTAAATAACTGGAAATATACGTAAACACCAAACCTGAAACCTAAAGCATACATAAATTGTATACTTGCAATTATATCATGACTCATGAACATGTAACATGGCTGAGCATTGAAATAATATGATATAACATAAAACATAAAATATGTTATTCATAGACCATGACGTGAGCTGTTCATGAATCTGAAAAATGTACATGACGTAAAAATTATGACCTGACATGAACTGTAAGCGCGACTGAATGCATGAACTGGAAAACATGACTAAATATTTAATCATGTCTGAAAACTGAATCATGAAAACATAACTGAAAATGTAAAATATGAATGTGAACTTGAAATCTGAATCATGATTCTGAAAACTGATTTGTGAAATCTGAAATCATACTATACATGACGTGGAACTGCATGAACAAGATCTGAAACTGACGTGCATTACATGACATGATTTCTAACGTGACTTTAACTGTTGTACTGATATGTAACCTAATGACATGTTGACCTGAATTGTTGTATTGATCTGCAACTTAATAACATGTTGATCTGAATCGTTGTACTGCTATAAAATCTAATAACATGCCGACCTGAATTCAAAAGTTAAACTGAACATGCATGATTGGAAGCTAGATACCTAATTTGAAACTACATGAGCTAAATTTGAATACCTGAAATGAATATACGTGGACTGAACATGACGAACCTTGATATGAGCTACATGTACTGAAAACTGGTTTATGGGAACCTGGCCAGCTGTGTGATTTGAACCTACATGATCTAACTAGAGACTACATGAGCTGTGAACTAACATGCCAAATTGACATGAATCTACATGACCTATATTGAATCTATCTGGGCTAAATATTGATGACTGATCAAGACCTAATTCGACATGACTTGTTTATAATTTATTTGAACTGTATCTGATTCCCACTACTGAATATGACCTAAAACTGAACTAACCTGATCTGATCTGCGCTACTTGAAATGAACATGTTCTGAAAATTGACATGGCTAAGCTTAAATCCTAAACTCGAAATCTGACACGCTGAAAACATTAATTGAAGAACTATATCATGAATTAAGAACTTGAAAAGCATGAAATGACATATACTAAAGTCATAAATCGTAAACATGTATGTTGAACGACATAACTTGAAATATGATATGCATGATATATGAATTACTTGAAAACATGAACTGATAATGTATGGCGTACGAGCTGAAAACATGAATCATAAACTTGAAATGCAAATATGAAAATACATGAACATGCATGATACGTGAACTGAAAACATGTAACTTGGACTGAAATGCTTGACCATGACATGTAAATTTGAAAACATGAATTACACACATGAAAAACATGAGCTGACATGTACTGACTTATGCACACAGTTCCGTATGAGACCCATTACATATTTTAGAATAGGTATAATATGGGCGTCGTCTGAATGAAATTCCTATCCAGTACTTCTAACATGATCCTCATAAACTTAAATCTTGAGTATTAACCATGAAATACATAACGGAAACTGAATTCGTAAACTGATTTCATTAACTGAAAACATGAGTTGGATGCATAAACTGAATGCATATGTTGAAAATATATCTGAAACGTAAAATAATGACGTAAGTTAAACACATAAACTGAGAACATGAATGATTAATATAAACTGATAACACATAACATAACATAATACATAAAAACATAAGGAATAGAGTGATGGTCACTCACAAACTTTACGTCCAAATGCTGATGTATCTGAAGGTAATAAAGAAGACTCTTGCATATAATCTATCATACGTTCAAGTACGGTTAACATACTCAAACTAAATAATTTCTAATCATGCTTATGAATGTCATGATGCGTGTATAAAAGCTAGCGTGGTAGCTTAAGACATCTTTATAACATCTAAGCTATACTGACATGCTGCTTAACTTAGACTGAGCTGCTAATGCTTCGTGACGTGCTTTAGCGAGATAACTCAACATCCCTAACGTGATTCTAACTCAACATGTATCTCAATAACATTAGATTAATACATGCATGTACCAAACTACCCAAACTCATGGTTATAACTTACCTAAACCCGTGGTGGTTTGGATCTAACTTAATCTATGCTTTATATCGTGTCATTAAGCGTTCTCTAAGTGTGATAAACTAACTAATCATGCAAAACCCCCCAAAATCTAACATGGATCAAAAGAGGTTTTCCACAATCCATGATATACAATGCAAATAAACTTAAATCATACTTATATCGTGCTGCTAACAACCTATTCATGCTTGATTTAGACTCAAATCATGAAAAACAATGATTTTTTGAAATCGGTCTAACACCCTAACGTGAAAACATAAAAAATTATCCATGAAAATGGAGTTAATGGAGCTTATTTGATCTTCCTTATGCTTATAAATGCATGAAAACATCTTGATTTGAATAAGAAAATGAAAAAAAAAATCTTAAGGGGCCTATTTATAATGGGCCCAAAATCGACAAGTTTCTTTCTAAAAATCGTTGTTGCGTTCAAACGACTGTCGAATGCTACATGAACGCAAGGTAATCCGAAGGCTTTCATTCGAACATTGATCGAACGCGCCTCAAACGGGAGCTCTCTAGAATTTCTGGTTCGAATGAGATGAAGAACGCGCCACTAACGCGAGTATTGAATTGTGTTTTAAATCCTGAATGAATACGGCACTAACATGAAAATGTTTAAATGGCGAATCTAAGGTAAAATGAATGTAAAATGATTTCAATGCTTATGGATTTGGACTGTAGCCTCGGTCAATATGCATGCTTACTACGCGAGAGTAAATCGTCGCATTACACAACCTACATGAATATAATGGACATGATGAACATATTTTACATACTAAAAACATGGGGTGTACCAAATACCCTCTAGAGAATATGAGTATGGGTGAGCAAAATCGGTTTTGGTTTCGGTTCTAAGTAGAACTGGAGCCAACCCTGAATAAATCAGTTCCTAACTAAGTGGAATGAGAACCTACTTGTTCCGATTCGATTTCGGTTCAGTTTCGATTTACTCTATTTATTTATTATTGTCAAATTTTTAAAAATCAAAATGCAATTATTTCTCACGCTTGAATGTTACATAATATTCTTGTCAATTATCCATACATAAATAAAACAATACATTCCATTCCAGCAAACACTAAACGATAACAACACATGCACACAACACTCTATCTAGCAGCAAACAACACTCCATTCCAGCAACAAACAACAACAACACATATCAATCAGGTCTTGCACAAGAGACTGTATAAGGACTAGCCTTAAGACATGCTATAGAGTATGCATCAACACCATATTATGTCCATTATGAACAATACTCCCTCAGAAAACGAACAACCAAAGCAGAGGGAATATTCTGCAGAACCACGTAAATATTATTAAAAATTTTAAACTACAATCAAATTTGCCTGAGATCCATTATAACATATACTCAATGTCAAGACCATCCATCATCCACAAAATCATTAATAGTGTCATTGAAACCAATGAGATCCATTATAACATACTCCATATCAAGGAAGAAATCAGACTGATGCAAGGAAGAAAACTGGTTCTAAATTCTAGGGCTGAGCACCGATACCGGATATAACCCGATACCGGTTGGAACCAAACCGATTTTTTGGGTTTGGAACCTAGAATCAGTTGGAACCGAACCAGTTCCGGTTCCAAAATGGAAGAACCAAATTTAAAGGGTCTGGTTTCGATTTCGTCATGGACGAAACCAGAACATTACCCTTTAACAGGATCGAAACCTGTTTTGGGAACCGAATTTAGAATCAATTTCGGAACCAAATTAAAACCCAATTTCATAACCAGTTTTAAATCCCAATTTAAACCAAATTTCATAACCCAAATTAAAGTTCAATTTAAACCCAATTTCATAATCAGTTTTAAAACCCAATTTAAACCCAAATTAAAACTCAATTTAAATCCAATTTCATAACCTAATTAAAACCATATTTCATAACCTAATTAAAACTCATTTTAAAATCATGCATTTCCTACAAGAATATTATGTATTGAGTAAAAAATGTTATGCAATATGTGGTTTTATTTATTGTTTTATTTATGTATTGACAATTGCCAATAATATTATGTAATATTCAAGGCTGTGCAAGAAATGTAAAATGATTAATTTTTCTTTTAATAAATGTGTATTTTTTAGTGTTCATCACACCCCAACCAGCTTATTACTAGTCCATAGTAATTTAAACGAAAAACTTTAAAAACACAAATTCTTATCCAAATTAATAATTGTTTTCTTTCTTTCTAAATGATTAAACAAGTAAATTTTCCTGTACTTTTTTACTCTTCTTCCATACACATAAGACAAGGTATCGATCAATTCATTGTGCCCACAATATTCACATGTCTTGTTGAAAAGAGAGTAATATTTTTTCCTAAAATTACAATAAAGTTCACACTTTTTGACAATGAAAGTTTATTTATAAATACAAAAATAGTTTTTTTAATAATAATAATACATCTTCAATCCTTGTAACGAGTTTTGGGCCAATGACTCTTAAACCAGTTGCCTTTAGGGCATTAGGTGTTAAGACACCCCTACAGACTTAATTGCTCAGATCTCAGATATTAAAAAGAAAAAGTACTCGATTTCCTTAAGCTTTCTCTTTAACCTATGCAACGAGCTTTGGGCTAGTGACTCCTACACTAGTTGGCCTTAGGGCACTAAGTGTTAAAACACCCATATGGACTTAATTGCTCGAGTTAGAGAGGCTATGAAATCGAACTTATTCACACATTTTTTTATTAAACTAACTCAAGCTCTACCGTTTTACGCGAATAATCACTGGTTATTGAGGCAAGATGCCCGGTTACTAAGTAAGAACATGGTTAGTTTTTTTTTGAAAACAAATACAAATTCCATTACCTTTAGGTGCAACCTCCAAAAAATTAGAGAACTGAATATTATAAAATTTTCACTTACAACCCATGATCATATGTTACTGCGTATGTTGATAATATCTGTCAAATGAGCATATGAAGATTAAATTTAATCAATATTATGGAGAATTCACAAATTTAAATAATTTAAAAGGAAAGAAAAAAAATAACTTGTTAGGAATTAAATTGAGATACGTCTCGGGAGCGAAAACTCCTTACACAGCCATTCCCGGAAAAAAATTTCACTTGGTTAGTCAAAAATTTATGGTTAGTTTGTGTGTAATTTTTTTTAAACACAAAAAAAAAATCAAAACAAAATATTTTTTTTACACACAAAATAACAACAAAGCAAAAACAACATAAAAGAAAACTCTTTTTTTTTTTAAATAAAAACACAACATGAAAAATAAAAACTATCTAGTCAACTATCCACCCCCCAACCAATTTGAGACATTGTCCCCAATGTCTGATGACGTCATCCCTGCGTCATCACTGTAGCCCGCGTCGCGACGCAACACCCTCAATGTGTCGCGATGCCAAGCCAATAATTCTGCCGACAGCCATGTGTCTATTGGACAATTATGACCCATAGCATCACTATTTGTACAGATCATGGTGTTGTTGTACAAATTAACTATGTGACAAAGGAAATTGCCCTTTTATCATTTGTAATTAGATTACCAAGATATATAAATGATAAAAGGTCCTTATGATTAGTTCCGGATTGAGATGATATGAGACAGTATCAATCCACGAAGGTTTAATCATTAAATATCCCTAGTCAGAGTATTATCGAGATTGGACATCGATAATGCGTAAAAGACTAGTATTACACTTGTGCGCGTTGTGGGAGCATAACAGCATAATTCTCATATATTTGAGTATATGATATTCATGCAAGTGTAATAGGAGGTTGTATTTACCGATGGTATGGAAATAGCTTCGCTCTGGATAGACCCCTCGGAATTCCATTGGTAGTATGACTATGTGTCTATGGAAGTCCGAATCAGGGTAGGTGTATTTGGTCTTAACCTGAGACTTGCACCGCCAATACTTGCAACAATCAATATACTTTGATTTTGGTCATCCAGGGCTTTAACAGGTTCTGTGTATGCCTCTTCTGGGTATATTGAGAATCGTAGTGTATTGGGTGTGATGTCAAGACAGAAGTATCACTCCAGTCATAGTGGAGATGATGATCACGTAGGATACGGAACTGGTGCTCTTATGTACTGCAGTTATAGGGATAATATGACTAGGTCATGATTATCCGATTATAGAGACTAGTTACCATAGATCCGATATGTGATTCGTACGGGGCAAACACAATTCCAGCCCCAAGCCTAGCACGTGACATCTGATGCTGGATCGCAATACGCAATACTACGTATACTACGCCTGATAAAGATTATATATTCCTTTAAGAATATTTCTGGAGAATTGGGTAGGCACGGTGCTTTGCTAGAAGTCAACCATGTCTTGTAAATCGGTAAAAGCGTAGTACTAGGTACGTACGTGTTTGAATAGTCCGACGACCGGATTTACTGTCAACATATCCGGGGATCTCATGGGTCGCTTCCCGAAGATTCACCGATGATGTATGACTCGCAATTTATTAATCCGGGATTAATTATAAGAGAGAGAAAATTAATCTAGGATTAATTACAGAGATATTTTATCTGGGATAAAATATTATTTAAAGAGATAGAACGATTAATTTGGAATTAATCGATAAAATAATATAATCGATATATTATACGAAATTAGATTTCGACGCGGAATTAAAATTGGATTTTAATTCGGGCGAACGAGTTAATTTAAAATTAATTCGTTAGCGACGTGAATAATAATTTTGCTAGCCATAATTATTTAATTAAATTTGATTTAATTACGTCGCAACGGAAAATTCGTTAATTCGGAATTAGCGAACCCGAGCCCGGGAGTGTTTGCGGGCCCACTCGCATTTCGAATTCAAGTGCGGCCCACAAGTCACATCACGCGTCACATCACTAGTCAACTTTAGTCACTTTGATTGATAGAAGTTGATGGGATTTGATGGTTGAGTGTGAAACACTCAAATGTGATGGCTTGAATGACTAATACCATTTATTTGATTTTTGGTATATCATTTGACTTTGTTTTTGAAACAAAACACAACCAACACACTTCACCCTCTCTCTTCCTCTCCTTCTCCATTCGGCCAAAGGCCAACTCTCTCTCAATTTCTTTCCAAATGCCGAGAGCAACAAGGAAGAAATTAGGGAATTTTGTGGAAAAATTTCTAAGGTGCTAGCACACATTAGGAGTCATCCAAAGGTGATAGGGAAACCCACCCATGGGCATGGAATCCTTACCCAAAGCTTGGAACTTGAAGATTCAAAATGGAGCACAAAATGGAGGCAAAAACCGTGAGCATCATGATGGAAAAGCTTGAAGATTTTTATTGTTCCTCGCATCGCAAAAGTCGATCTTTGTAAGTATGATTCCGTCATACTTCTTTATTGTATTCACACATGTTTCTATGCTTAAATTGATCTTGGGACTAACCTAGAAACCCAACAATGGTATCTTGAGCCTTGTTTAAGCATGAAATTGTAATTAGGGTAAAATTGGGTAAAAATGATTTGAGCATGTTTTGATGAAATTGATTGTTGATATATGCTTGAATGATGATAACATGGTGTTATACATGATCAATTTGATGAAAATTGGATTGGATCAATTTTTCTCCAAATTTGAGGCTTGGCCGAAAGTTTAGAGTTGCCCTAAGTCATGGTGATTTTTGATTTTGATCATGGATGGGTTGAAATCATTTGGGAAATGTTAATTTAGGATTTAATTGGATTGAATTCGGAATCGGACAAAAATTCCCCTAAATGCCGTGACTTGTAGCATGTAAAATGATATTATTTTTTGATTCAATTGTGTTGGACATAAGTTGATGATGATAAGCATAATTAATTGAGTAAATTAGTGTTTTGGAAATGTTAATTTAGTTAATTACTTATGGCTATACACTTTGATTAATTTAATTGTGAAATTTGGAATTTTGTAATTTAAATTAATTGGGCTTATTTTGGAATTGGGCTTGTAAAAGTTGTATTTGGGCTTAATGGGCTTGGTTGGGCCAAGTTTGGTTTAGGCTAATTGGTTGGATCCAATTGGGCCCAAAACCATATCCATAAAGTCCAAATATAATTAAATTGACCTTTAGTTTTAATTGGGCCTAATGAGCCTAAATTGGTTTCTTGGCTAATAAGGGTGATTCCTTAAATGGGCTTTGGTATTTGGGTTTGACCCATGTTGACCAAAGTCCAAGCCTTTAGACCCATTGGACTTTAATTAAATTGACATTGGATGTTAATTGGGTTTGAGACCCGTAAAGATTAGATTTAGAATCTAAGTAGTAAAAGCACATTAAAAAGTGTAATTATTTAATTTAGAATTAAATATAGAATTAGTATTAAATACAAATTAAATTAGATTTAATGTTGTAGTTTGATATAATTCAAGAATTCGTACTTTGAGTACTTATTCGCAAAACGAGTTTGACTCGCGCAAAACAAATCGTTGTTTGAACATTGGATGGTCATTAATTTCAGATTAATTAATTGGATTAGATTGATTGATAACATGCTTTGTGTGAATACATGGATGCCATGTATGAATAATGTATATCAGATGGATATTAGATGGTGGGGGCAATTTTGGAAATTGTTGTAATAAATTTAGAATTTATTAATTGGACCTGCGTGTCCAGCCTATTACCTATTGACTCTTTGTATTTCTCTTCTCACCTATTCCCCTCAATGTAAATGAGGTTTCTTTAGAAGTGTTATGTAATTGGGTAGAAGTAATACTTGTGCTAGCAGGAGAGAGGAAATGGAGAGATTTGTTCTAGGAACAATGTGTTTAAGTATCCATCCGCATATCATTATTATTTTATTTATACGAGCTTTATTATGTTTTTAGAATGCATGTTTAAGGGTGTATGATGATGAGACCTAACAAAGATAATTAATTGGTTGCCAATTACGTAAAAAACCCTCAATACATATTAAGCGTTTTTCCTTCCATTGAGTGATTATTACTCAAGATCCAAGATTGGCACTGGTTTGTTGGCCAAAGTCAAGACTTTTGTCCGTCGCGGATGTGTTTGAATCATGAAAGCTTTGTTCCATATCGGTGTCTTGTCCAAGTTGTGATTTGTTGGCCAAAGTCAAGATCACTTCTTGTCCATCGACATCGATTACGAAGCTTTCCAAGGTCAATGGGTTCCGCTTAACTGGGATCATTAAGTTTGTTGTGCCAAAGCAAGGCTTAGTTGATTCAGAGGAAAAAAGTTAGGCAATATATTGGATATATTGACATATATAAGATATATGTTTCGGACTTGGATGTCCACCTACTGGATCTATGAATTGGAGGGGATCTAATTGATCTTATAGATCTACCTAGTTAATTATCATACAATTTATTGGCCAAAGTCAAGATTGTGTGTTATTTAACGGGATCCTAGCCCACTAGGAAACAATGTTTCCCGAGTACTCCACAGAGGGTTAGAGGCTCGCCGAAAAATAGTGGGAGGCAAGTATTAAATTTGCAATATTCGTTTAGTTACTTGCCAACACGCGCTCATTACAAATTTTCGTCAAATAAATTAATATATTAGTTGGACTAATATTTAATCGTTGTTTTAATTAAACAGTTGGACTGTATTCAAACTACTTCAAATTATAGTTGATTATATAATTGGATTATAGTAATCAATATATTTGAATTAACCTATTAAATTATAGTTGATTATATAATTGGATTATAGTAATCAATATATTTGAATTTAACCAATTAAATTATAGTTGATTATATAGTTAGACTATAGTAATCATTATAATAAATAGTACCTAAAATCGTTGATTTGATAGTTAGACTATTGGAATCAAGATAAATGAAAGATTAGCGTTTAGAACATAATCCTGGGAGAAAATGTTTTTTAAACGGCTTTAATTTTCACATTGGGAATAAAATCTCAGGATAGTCCTGGAGACCGAGAAGTTACTTTATTTGATAGAGTGACGTCTCGAGCCTAAGCCCAGAGTTGAGCAAATAGTAGAACATGATATTTGGAATATTCATGTGATGATAACTTTAGTGCTTAATCCGTTATGCTTGCCGAAAAGACTCCTTAATTTCTTATTCAGAACTAAGGATTAGATCCTTATAGTATGATAATGAAATTGAAGGATCTTCATAGATCTATCCTTAGATCTTAGAAGTACAAATTGCAATTGAAAACTCTTGGAGAGTTAATTGCTATGCTCAATGAGACAAAGCCAGAGTTTGCAATAGGGCAAGAAGCACAAGGCGCATCTTACTTCGACATCCCAGAAGGCCAAGGCTTGGCCAAAGGCTTCTGGGGTGTGGAAAAGGGGCAAAGACAAAATCATTATAATCTTCTGAGAAGACAAAGGACATATCCCGAAATGTCTGCCTACAATGTGGCAAATGGGGTCACTGGAAGCGTGAGTGCCGTATGGACAAGGTAGACATAAAGGAAGTGAAGACGGGCAATGCTCCGACTTCAAATAGGTTTGTCATAAACATGTTCACTACTAGTATTAAAATTGGATTTTAGATACTGAGTGTGGTACATAAATATGTACTGATGTGCAGAATATGCTGAAAAGAAGGATACTGACTTCAGATGAGATTGATATGCGAATCGAAAACGGGACGAGAGTCGCTGTTTTGACCGTAGAGACCTAACTTTGGGAACTACCCTTCATATGTGTACTTAAATTAGGAAACTGTTAAAATGTAACTAGTTTGACTAGAAACATTATCTCTATATCATAGTATAATCCGTTGCGGATATACCTTTATATTCTAGAACACTAAAGTGTTTCATTTTATAAAGATGATATTGAGATAAACACATTAGATGTGAATAACAGTATTTATATTTTGAATATAAATAAATCTCAAACATATAACAGGACAAACAAATAGCTTAAACTGAATTAATCAGTTGAGACTTATATGTGGCATTGTTGTCTGGGACATAATTAACAAGACTCGTATATCCACACTTTCGAAGAGTGGATACTAGGACGGATTTGATCTATTCAAATGATGTCTACGAATCTAGTTTATTAGACAACATGCCTAAAATACCTTTTACTTGGTAAAAGTGTAAATGCCATCGATCTGTTAGCCCTCGTTCATAGTGATGTAAGTGGGCCCATGTCTAGCTAGGCTAGAGGTGGATATGAATACTTCGAAACCTTTACGGATGTGGCATCGCGTCATGGTTTTGTGTTTCTTTTGGAAACATGGATCGGAAACTTTTGATGAATTCAAAGAGTTTCGACACGAAGTAGACAGACAGACCGGCTAAAGTATTAAAAACACCATGATTGGACCATGATGAAAATACTTAAGCAATAAGTTTCTCAAATACTTGAAAGAGTATAGTATTCTTTCAATGAGGACTCCTCCCGGAACACATCAATTTGACGGTGTGTCCGAACAGAGAAACCAAATTTTGTTGGACATGATAAGGTTAATCATGAGTCGCTCTGAGCTGCCATTTCCTTCAAGGGATACGCATTAATCAGTGCAAAACTTATTTTGAATAAGGTTCCATAAAAATCTGTTAGACAGACTTCATATTAGATATGAACAGGAAAGAAATGGGTTATCTCATTCCTATGGATTTGGGAATGCTGGGCATACGTTTGGATGATACCAAACTATAACCCAAATCAGATAAGTGCCTAAGTTGTAGGTTATCATAGGGAAACCTAAGTATATTACTTATACATCTTACTAGAGAACAATGTAATTGTTGCTCACCATGCGGTTTTCCTAAGAGGAATACCTATATGCAGTGGTAAGTGGGAGGAAAGTAAAACTCGATGAAAATCGAAGTAACACTATTCCAGGCACTGATTCCTTAATGGAACACAGATAGTTCATCAAGGATGAAACTATTCCAATAATCTTTGAATACACAAGAACCGCGTAAGTCGGAGAGAGTCAGAAAACAACAATTGGGAGGTATGTGTTTCTGATCTCACCTCATAAAGATGTCAATCTTATTGCGGAATACGAACTGACTACGTATGAGGAAGTGATACAAGGTATCGAATCCCTATTATGGCAAAGTGCCATGAAGTCCGAAATATTCTATGTATACCAACCAAGTTTGGACACTGGTTGATGTACCGGAAGGCATTGTGCCTATTGGTACTATATAAGTCTTCAAGGAAGACATACATGGATGACAACATACAACGTACAAAGCTAGGCTTGTAGCGAAAAGGTATCGTTATCAACATTGTGTCGATTACTACAAAACCTTTTACTCGTTGCCATGATTAAATCCAATTGGATAATGCTTGCCAATGCGCATGTTTCATTTATGAAATATGGCAGCTGAACGTGAAAATCGCTTTCATTAAATGGAAACCTTTTGGAGGATGTTTACAACATCCTGACCGTTTTGTCGTACCAAAACGAGCAAACAAGGTTTGCAAGTTATTCAATCCATTTATGGATTGAAGCAAACATTGCGTTCTTGGAACTATCGTTTTGATGTAATCATAATGGTGTATGATTTAATTCAAAACGAAAATGATTCTTGTGTATATAAGGAGGTTAGTGGGAGCGCACTGACAATGACTATCCTACATAATGATGATATTTCATTTCTTAGAAATGATATTCCCATAATACAATCAGTGAAAGCTTGGATTTGATGAAAATTCTCCGTAGAATTCTTGGGAGAAACAACCTTTATTCTAGGAATAAGGATCTACTGGGATAGATCTAAAGGTTGTTAGCACTCTCCGAGAACTCGTACATTGAAATAAATGTACGCGACCTGGTATCTCATATACTTTGAGCATATGGAGTCACAATCAGGGTAATCCATGTGATAGTCACTGGATTGATGTTAAGAACAGTCTTAAGTATCTTAGATGATCCAAAGATACTTTCTAATACTATGGAGAAGGAGAACTTTAAGTGACTGGGTTCACTGCTGCAAGTTTCATAACCGACAAAAATGACTATAAGTCGTAACAAAGGTACTATAAAGTTTGAATAACGGAACAATGAGCTGTAAATCTTCCAAGCGAGATATTGTTGCTGAATAAACAACAAAAGTGGAATATTGCTGCAGCTGAGGCAGCAATAGAAGCCTTTTGGATTGATAATAATCCTAATCAGATTATGAGTAGTTCTGTTAGCAGCTGAGCTAGGCTACAACACAGGCTAAAGAATTAATGGTCTCATCAACGATCCAGATATATACTTCAAATATTCATCTGATTCGTTCGGATCATACATCGTGGCGATGTGATGATTGAATAAATCATATCAGATGATAATACTGCAAATCCGCTGACGAAAGCCTTTTCTCAGCAGAAGTTTGAGCGAACCGTACATAGTTCGGGTGTAGGACACTTGAGTGATTGGCTATAGGCCAAGTGGGAGATTGTTGGACAATTATGACCAATAGCATCACTATTTGTACAGATCATGGTGTTGTTGTACAAATTAACTATGTGACAAAAGAAATTTCCCTTTATCTTTTATCATTTGTAATTAGATTACCAAGATATAAATGATAAAGGTCCTTATGATTAGTTCCGGATTGAGATGATATGAGACAATATCAATCCACGAAGGTTTAATCATTAAATATCCCTAGTCAGAGTATTATTGAGAATGGACATCGATAATGCGTAAAAGACTAGTATTACACTTGTGCGCGTTGTGGGAGCATAACGACATAGTTCTCATATATTTGGGTATATGATACTCATGCAAGTGTAATAGGAGGTTTGTTTTACCGATGGTACGGAAATAGCTTCGCTCTGGATAGACCCCTCGGAATTCCATTGGTCGTATGACTATGTGTCTATGGAAGTCCGAATCAGGGTAGGTGTATTTGGTCTTAACCTGAGACTTGCACCGCTAATACTTGCGACAATCAATATACTTTGGTTTTGGTCATCCAGGGCTTTAACAGGTTCTGTGTACGCCTCTTCTGGGTATATTGAGAATCGTAGTGTATTGGGTGTGATGTCAAGACGGAAGTATCACTCCAGTCATAGTGGAGATGATGATCACGTAGGATACGAAACTGGTGTTCTTATGTACTGCAGTCATCAGGATAATATGACTAGGTCATGATTATCCGATTATAGAGACTAGTTACCAGAGATCTGATATGTGCTTCGTACGGGGCAGACACAATTCCAGCCCCAGGCCTAGCACATGACATCCGATGCTGGATCGCAATACGCAATACTACGTATACTACGCCTGATAAAGATTTTATATTCCTTTAAGAATATTTCTGGAGAATTGGGTAGGCACGGTGCTTTGCTAGAAGCCAACCATGTCTTGTAAATCGGTAAAAGCGTAGTACTAGGTACGTACGTGTTCGGATAGTCCGACGACCGGATTTACTGCCAACATATCCGGGGATCTCATGGGTCGCTTCCCGAAGATTCACCGATGACGTATGACTCGCACTTTATTAATCTGGGATTAATTATAAGAGAGAGAAAATTAATCTAGGATTAATTACGGAGATATTTTATCTGGGATAAAATATTATTTAAAGAGAGAGAACGATTAATTTGGAATTAATCGATAAAATAATATATTCGATATATTATACGAAATTAGATTTCGATGCGGAATTAAAATTAGATTTTAATTCGGGCGAACGAGTTAATTTAGAATTAATTCGTTAGCGACGTGAATAATAATTTTGCTAGGCATAATTATTTAATTAAATTTGATTTAATTACGTCGCAACAGAAAATTCGTTAATTCAGAATTAGCGAACCCGAGCCCGTGAGTGTTTGCGGGCCCACTCGCATTTCGAATTCAAGTGCGGACCACAAGTCATATCACGTGTCACATCACTAGTCAACTTTAGTCACTTTGATGATGTAAGTTGATGGGATTTGATGGTTGAGTGTGAAACACTCAAATGTGATGGCTTGAATGACTAATACCATTTATATGATTTTTGGTATATCATTTGACTTTGTTTTTGAAACAAAACACAACCAACACACTTCACATTGTCTCTTCCTCTCATTCTCTATTCGGCCAGGGCCAACTCTCTCTCAATTTCTTGCCAATGCCGAGAGCAACAAGGAAGAAATTAGGGAATTTTGTGGCAAAATTTCCAAGGTGCTAGCACACATTAGGAGTCATCCAAAGGTGATAGGGAAACCCACCCATGGGCATGGAATCCTTACCCAAAGCTTGGAGCTTGAAGATTCAAAATGGAGCAAAAAATGGATCCAAAAACCGTGAGCATCATGGAGGAAAAGCTTGAAGATTTTTGTTGTTCCTCGCATCGCAAAAGCCGATATTTGTAAATATGATTCCGCCATACTTCTTTGTTGTATTCACACATGTTTCTATGCTAAAATTGATATTGGGACTTACCTAGAAACCCAACAGTGTCATCATTTCATCGAATCAACGGCGCGTCGCGACGCGCGAGGCAAAATTTTGCCTATAAATTGAAGCTGAAATTAGAAGGAAAATTCATACTTTCTTCAGGGGATTTCCTTAAGAATACTAAGAAGATTGTATCTTGTTTGTTTATTTACAACTTTCTTGTATTTAATTTTTATTTTAAGTAATAGATCTTTCTTTATTTTTACTTTCCAGTATGAGGAGGTAACTCCCATCTGCTGGGGTGAAAGGTAAAGCTTTTATTACCATCTGCTGGGGTGAAAGGTAAAGCTTTTATTACTAATATTTAGATTAATCTCCCTTAGTTATAATAAATGAACTATTTTAAAACCTGACTTAATGAGATACTGCCTTTATGGTCGGTTGGACTTAAATAAATTGATTTTAACCTGACTTAATGGGATATCTCCTTTATGGTATGTTGGAATTAATGAAAAATTTGACTTAATCACGATACCGCCTATATGGTCGGTTGGTAATGTCATGCAAAGTTTATATATTATAATAAATGAGATATCTAAATTAGAAGAAATACAAGTGGACCCTCCAACCCCATCATTTTCTTTATTTCTTTATTTACCTTTTTAATTTCAAGTTTTACTTTATGTCATTTTCTTTATTTATGTTTTTAATAGTCCTAGATATGTGTTGTAACTAAATACCATATCTGGGGCAATGATGAATTCCAATATCATCGTTTTATAAGTGGTTATTTTATGTCTTGGGTAATATAAAGGTTTATTTATTGAGCCTTAAACTTAATGATTCTTGTTAACTAGTCATTAATAAGATTGATTTGTTAAACTTAAAATGAACTTTGAAAAAGGATATTAGGTTTCAGCCTTAGACTCAATAGCTCACGATCTCACTTTGGGGGCAAAGACTCTTAGGTAGATTTTCTTACAAGATAAAAATATACTTGTCGGGCGGGGGTAGCCATAATTGGAACTTAATCTTAATGAATTCAGATAACTTGGTTAACATATGAATATAGTTAATTGGGTTACTCTGGGTGTTTGCATCTGACTATCAGAAGAGGCTTTTGCATATTTTTGTGCAATATATTGGCTTTTGCATACCATCGCTGTGTATTAGTTCCAATAAATCTCCAGCACGGTGTCCAACACCTAGAAATGAGGCCTTTGTCATCTTTCCTTGGATACATGACTCTCAAATCAGATAAGAATCTAAGGTATGATATTCAATCAAACCATCATTTACCAAATTGGATAGATGTCTAACACCTATGTGCCCCAATCTCATATGCCATAATTCAGTATTATTTAGTTCAGACTTCCTACTTGTATTTTTCTCTATATTAAATATATCTCTACATGTTTCCAAAACATAGTGACCGTTTGATAAAGAACATTCACATTTCAATAAATTTTCTTTATCATACAAACATAAAGTTTCATCCTTAATGTTTATTTTATATCCCTCTTTATCTAATATTGACAGCAATATTATTTGTCTGATGAGTGAGGGAACATAATAATAGTCATGAAAATCTAATTTACATCCATTTGGGAGATCTAGAACAACTGTTCCTATGGCCTTGACATCCAATGTCTCGCCATTGCTAACTCTAAGATGTATCTCTCCTTTATTCAGTCTTCTTCTAACCCTTATTTCCTGCAGGGAATTGCAAATATGAGTAGGACTTCCAGTGTCTAACACTCATCCACTATTTGCATCTAAGGCTAATGAGATGTCAATAATTGGAAAAATACAAAGCGTACATGAGGATCATGTTTTTCCTTTTAGCTCTGGATAGTCCTTCTTACAGGATCCAGATTTCTTGCATTGTAGACATTGGTCACGAGCTACTTTCGGTTTTGCCCCTTTGCGCTTCTTGGAGTTCTTTTTTGATATCTTCTTCTTCCTCATCTTGATTTTCTTTGACTTCTCAGAAGTCTTTGAAGAGCCAACTCCACCATAGAGATACAGTGTGGGGTTGTCTTTCTTCAAATCTTGCTCCGCCATGCATAGCATGTTATGAAGTTCTTCATATGTGGCATACATAGAATGCATATGGAAATTTAATACAAAGCCAGTATAAGAACCAGGCAAAGAAAAAAAAATCAAATTACGGCCCAACCGTTCATCAAACATAATGCCCTGTCGTTCCAGATATCGAATCTGGTCGATCATGTTCAAAACATGAGTGCTGACAGCTCCTCCCTCATTGAGTTCAGCACATAACAATTCCTTAGACCTTTGATAAAATTCCATCTCTTGATTTGCCTCGAACAATTCATTGAGTGTTCGCATGATGCTCAAATGATCTGGTACTTCAATGTATTGTCTCAGAAAATCTGGAACCATCGATCCCAAGATGTAGGATTTCACCTTCAGGTTATCATATTTCCATCTATCAAAAGTTTCTCGCTCTTCTGGAGTGGAGTCAGGATCGATATCAATAGGTAGTGGATTGATTGTGACATAAGTCAACTTTTCATATTCTAAGACAAGGCGTATGTTCATTTCTCATTCGAAATAGTTCTCGGCTCCTTTTAGCTTATAGGAATCCAAAAGTTTCATCAATGGATTATCGGCAGTCATCTACAAGATAACATTTTTGAGTAGAAGAACAGTTTTCATTTCAAAAGTGATAACACTAATTGATTATGGAATTTTAAATTTATTAGTGCCCTCTCACTACTTTACGTAATTCTGTAATCTCTCTTAATGGAAAAATAAAAATTTGACTATCAAAATTTCATAGCGGGAAGTGGATCCCATGAAATTTACTACAGCCTCACACTAATGACGATATTGGTCTTTGTAAACTCATTAGGTAGACCTCCAAGGTCAATCACTTCATGTGACTCCTGGTTCGGTCCTGAATCGTTTCTTGTCCTCACACTAATGCCGATATTGGATTAAGACGTGTTCTAGGTGTATACTTGTCAATGTGCAGTAATGAGTTTTGTATGTACATCCTTATACTAATGACGATATTGGGTGATTGCGTTAACTCATCACGCTACATCTAATGTTTTACCGGAGCAACCTATGTTCCGAGCACTTATACCCTTACACTAATGACGATATTGGATGTAAGTAGTAATAACTCATTCATCTCTGTATTGACAAGACGGACCATCCAATAATGCTCCAATATTATTAATATTATTACTTAAAAATAATCACCTAATCACGGGAGATTTATGACATCAAGTCAGTAACTTTATCAGGTCTCAACAGAAATGAGTTTAACCCATGGAAATCACGTATGAGTGTAATTTAAATTATTTAATGAAATACTATATTCCATTAAGAGTGTATAGGAAAAAACTGGGACTGAATCGAAGTCCGAAAGCTCGAGAACGAAGCAAAACAAAATTACCGCGCACGCTACAATGCGCGCGCAGTCAGTAACCTTTTTTGTTTTGTTTTGTTTATTCTAAAAATGCTTCACAAAGCTTCAGCTCTATGGAAAATTTCCAGAGAGTTAAAGCAATTACGGTCTATTACCATAATAGCTTCTGGTCTTCCCTAAACACTTTAAAAACACCCAAAATTAATTTTTAATTTCAAAACCAACATAAACACATGTTATAGAATAAAAAATCAAAATTTTCAAAATATCAAATATTTTTACAAAAACATAAATTTATTCTAAATACGCACTTGCGTAAATTTTGAATCCAATACACAAACCAAATTAGAATCCCGATAAGAAATGTCTCGTGAACAATTCTAAGTCACCAAAAGGTGGTCAAGTGATTCTAGAATGGTAGCTATAGCTCTAAGCTTTAATCTAGAGTTCCAAACTCTAATTAATTGTTCCATTTCAAACATGAACATCTTCATCTTTGACCTAATTACAAACATGTTGTGTTTATACTTCTAAAGAGTCTTAACACAATTGTTTAATCTTATTTCAACATTAAGCTATGTTGTCATGCATCTAATACACAAATGAACATAACTTTGTAGAAGATCAAACATTACCTAGTAAGCTTGATGCAAGATCCAATCTACTTCTCCTTGTTGAAATTATTGGAGAACCTCCAAGGCGTGCAAGCTTGACTTCAAGATCCAATCTTGTTTCCAATGTTACCAAGCTTCACTTCAAGATCCAATCTTGATTTCTCCTAGATGAAATGTTGTAGAGACCTCACAAGCTTCTCTAAACACTTCTCTAATTTAGGCTAATCTCTATTGCTTATGGTTATACTTGTTCTTGTACTTGTAATTAAAACTTTCCTAAAGCTTGCTATTTATAGCAAAACTTATGTAATTTTTAATTAATAAAAGTTGTAATCAACTTTTAATTGGGCTTAATCTAATTTGTCAAAATATGTATAATTAGGTGTGACTAATCTCCATTGTCTCCCACTTTAAATTAATTCAATTAAATCAAGCCAAAGATTAGGAAATAGATTAGTTAAATGTTTGCCACCTTGATTTAATCCTATTAAATCAAGCCAAAAACACCTATTATTACATAATTACAATTACCATAATATCCTCAAATAGTAGAGATAATTATGATTTTATAATTAAGCTCTTATGTAATTATTGAATTAATCCAATTAATCAAATTAGGTCAAAGTAAATAATCAATGTTATCCAATAACACTTGATTATCTTAGTTGATAATTATATATCGAATATTATCTTTTATCAAAATTAATCGGCTACCCAAGTTCTCAATGAGTACACTTCATATTGGGACTCTCTAAGTTCAAACACGTTCGTCATATAAGCCGATCTAATATGTACGCAATTCGGCCACCTCCGAATTCGTGAAGAACATGAACAAACTTTCTGAACTATACAAGTCGAGGTCATCACATATGTATAATAATCCCTCCCTCGTAAGCTATCTGAATTGTACTTAGGAAACATAAAATACACCGTCAAGTTTCCAAGGCGCACATCTCATGTCGACATGTCCACAATTCTTTACAACTGATGCGATCCACCCTAAGTGATCGGCTTTGGCCAAAATCTTTAAGAATCGTGACTTTACTCTCATGGATACTTAAACCCCTTATGATACATATATGGGCCGATAGATCATATCTTGCTTCGCACTTGATTACTGAGTGCATCGGTCCACACCCAACGAACATATAGAGGACATACCATGAAAGGTTTATGACATACATGGCATCAAAGTGTGGAGGATCTCACACAAAATCAATGATATCCTATAGTCAAAGGATTACACATGCTACTCTACTCGAGGAGATTCCTATTGACGGTGGTGTGTACTTCCAACTATTAGGAATCGCCTATGAGTCATTCAGTATTCGCTTCAACGAATACCCACATGTCTATACGAGTTTCCAAAATGAGTCATTCAGTATTCGCTTCAACGAATACCCACATGTCTATACGAGTTTCCAAAACTCATGGTACATCAGGTTAAACCATTGGAACTCCAATTCCAATATACGACATGTGCTAGTCTCCTAGGTTATAGGAATTCGATTGTATTCCAAAACAAACATGTATTAGAATATTAACTTTAAGAATAATTTACACCTAGTGTCAAAACTATTCTAAGGTCGATGTCATTTTCAGCATATCTATACATCAATCTAATACACGTAATGACAATACCATTATAAGGTATGAAATGAAAAAATATAGTTATTTTATTAATAAAAAATAAAATGTACAAATCGGATTGGTACTCCAACCACCAACTCCATCAAACTCCCATTTGCTTAGTGCCAATCTAAATGGTACCTTATTCCCATCTCTTCCCCATGTTTATCGAATAACTTAGGAGGTAAGACATTTGTAAGCGGGTCTGCTATGTTGTCTTGTCCTTGAACCTTCAAGACCACTATGTCTTTTCGTTCAATAGTCTCTTTAATTACACGATATTTCCTTTCCACGTGTTTAGACTTGGAATGTACCATCGGCTCCTTAGCCTGCGCGATGGCTCCATTATTATCACAGTACAATGGGATCGAATCCGCAATACTAGGCACACTGCCAAATTCTGTGATAAAATTTCTAATCCAAACAGCTTCTGAAGCCGCTATAAATTCCGCCTCAGTTTGTGGAATCAGCTGTGGAGCATTGCTTTGAACAACGCCAACTAATCGTACCATCGTTAAGGGTAAATATGTGTAATGATGTAGATTTTCTATCATCTGAATCTCTCTGGAAGTCAGAGTATGTATAACTCTTAAGTTGTAGCTCATCTTCTTCATATATCAGAAACTTATCATTGGTGCCTTTAAGATATTTTAGGATATGTTTCACGGCTGTCCAATGATCATTACCTGGATCAGATTGATATCTGCTAGTCACACAGACGCTGAAACTGATGTCAGGTCTAGTACATAACATAACATACATTATGTTTCCAATACAAGAAGCATATGGAAAGTTAGACATCCTAACTCTCTCTTCCTCAGTTTGAGGTACCATTTTCTTCGAAAGATGTATGCCATATCAGAAAGGTACATTTGCTGCCTTGCAGTTGGTAAAACTGTACCTTTCTAACATCTTGTCTTTATACGTCGATTATGACAACCTTATAAGCTTCCTAACTCTATCTCAGTAGAGCCTTATACCTAGTATATAGGAAGCTTCACCCATATCTTTCATGGAGAAGTTTTTGCAAAGGTAGGCTTTCACACTTTGCATCATCCCTATATCATTTCCTATGATAAGGATGTCATCTACATACAAGACTAGGAAAACTATCATGTTCCCACTAACTCTCTTATAACACATGGTTCTTCCTCATTCTTGATGAATCCAGATAATCTAATTATCTCATCAAAACGACGATTCCAGCTTTGGGATGCCTGTTTAAGTCCATAAATAGACTTTTGGAGCTTACAAACCAAGTTTGAAGTCTCACTGAATATGAAACCCTCTGGTTGTTCCATATAGATATCCTATTCAAGGAATCCATTTAGGAAAGCGGTTTTCACATCCATCCGCCATATATCATAGTCGTGATATGCAGCAATGGCTAAAAGAATCCTAATGGATTTTAGCATGGCTACTGGTGAAAAAGTTTCCTTATAGTCAATCCCAGGATGTTGAGTGTAACTTTTCGCTACCAGTCGGGCCTTAAAGGTTTCCACCTTTCCATCGGGCCCTCGCTTCCTTTTGTATGAGATTGGACCTATGTGGCCTAATCTCATATGAAATTTGACCTATGTGGCCCAATCTCATATGCCATAATTCAGTATTATTTAGTTCAGACTTCCTACTTGTATTTTTTCTCTATATTAAAGACATCTCTACATGTTTCCAAAACATAGTGATCTTTTGAGAAAGAACATTCACATTTCAATAAATTTTCTTTATCATACAAACATAAAGTTTCATCTTTAATGTTTATTTTATATCCTTATTTATCTAATATTGACAGCAATATTATTTGTCTGATAAGCGAGAGAACATAATAACAGTCATGCAAATCTAATTTACATCCATTTGAGAGATCTAGAACAACTATTCCTACGGCCTTGACATCCAATGTCTCGCCATTGCCAACTCTAAGCTGGATCTCCCATTTATTCAGCCTTCTTCTAACCTTCATTTCTTGTAGGGAATTGCAATCCTTCTTCCAGTGTTCAGACTTCTTGCATTGTAGATATTAGTCATGAGTTACTTTCGATTTTGCACCTTTTCACTTCTTGGAGTTCTTCTTTGATATCTTCTTCTTCCCCATCTTGATTTTCTTTGACTTCCCAAAAGTCTTTGAAGAGCCAACTCCACCATGGAGATATAGTGTGGGGTTTCCTTTCTTCAAATCTTGCTCTGTCGTGTGTAACATGTTATGAAGTTCTTCGTATGTGGCTTGCATCGAATGCATATGGAAATTTAATACAAAGCTAGCATAAGAACCAGACAAAGAACACATAATCAAATTACGGCCCAGCCGTTCATCAAACACAATACCCTGTCGTTCCAGATATCGAATCTACTCGATCATGTTCAAAACATGAGTGTTGACAGCTCATCCCTCCTTGAATTCAGCACGGAACAATTCCTTAGACCTTCGATAAAGTTCCATCTCTTGATTTGCCTCGAACAACTCCTTAAGTGTTCGCATGATGCTCCAAGCATCCGGTACTTCAACGTATTTCTTAGCAAATTTGGAACCATCAATCCCAAGATGTAGGATTTCACCTTCAGGTTATCATCCTTCCATATATCAAAAGTTTCTCGTTCTTTTGGAGTTGAGTCAGGATCGATATCAACAGGCAGTGGTTGATCATGACATAAGTCAACTTTTCATATTCCAAGACAATGTGTATGTTCATTTCCCATTCGAAATAGTTCTCGGCTCCTTTTAGCTTATAGGAATCCAAAAGTTTCATCAATGGATTAACGGCAGCCATCTACAAGACAATTTTTGAGTAGCAGAACAATTTTCATTTCAAAAGTGATAAACTAATTGATTATGGAATTTTAAATCTATTAGTGTCCTCCCACTACTTTACGTAATTCTGTAATCTCCCTTAACGGAAAAATAGAAATTTGACAATCAAAATATCATAGCGGGAAGTGGATCCCATGAAATTTACTCCAGCCTCACACTAATGATGATATTGGCCTTTGTAAACTCATTAGGTAGACCTCCAAGGTCAATCACTTTATGTGACTCATGGAAAATTTGTTTTGTTTTTTTTACAATGTTTCACAATGCTTCAGCTCTCTGGAAAATTTCCAGAGAGCTGAAGCAATTATGGTCTATTACCATAATAGTTTCCGGTCTTCCCTAAACACTTTAAAAACACCCAAAATTAATTTTTAATTTCAAAACCAACATAAACACATGTTATAGAATAAAAAATCAAGTTTTTCAAAATATCAAATATTTTTACAAAAACATAAATTTGTTCTAAATACGCACTTGCGTAAATTTTGAATCCAATACACAAACCAAATTAGAATCCCAATAAGAAATGTCTCGTGAACAATTCTAGGTCACCCAAAGGTGGTCAAGTGATTCTAGATTGGTAGGTATAGCTCTAAGCTTTAATCTAGAGTTCCAAACCTTTAATTAATTGTTCCATGTCCAACATGAACATCTTTGACCTAATTAGTAGCATGTTGTGTTTATACTTCTAAAGTATCCTAACATAATTGTTTAGCCTTATTTCAATATTTAGCTATGTTTTCATGTATCTAATACACAAATGAACATAGCTTTGGAGAAGATCAAACATTACCTAGTAAGCTTAATGCAAGATCCAATCTACTCCTCCTTGTTGAAATTGTTGGATCCAATCTACTCCTCCTTGTTGAAATTGTTGGAGAACCTCCTAGGTGTGCAAGCTTGACTTCAAGATCCAATCTTGTTTCCAATGCTACCAAGCTTCACTTCAAGATTCAATCTTGATTTCTCATAGATGAAATGTTATAGAGACCTCATAAGCTTCTCTAAGCACTTCTCTAATTTAGGCTAATCTCTCTTGCTTATGCTTATACTTGTTCTTGTACTTGTAATTAAAACCTTCCTAAAGCTTGCTATTTATAGCAAAACTTAGGCAATTTTTAATTAATAAAAGTTGTAATCAACTTTTAAGTGGGCTTAATCTAATTTGTCCAAATATGTATAATTAGGTGTGACTAATCTCCATTGTCTCCCACTTTAATTTAATCCAATTAAATCAAGCCAAGGATTAGGAAATAGATTAGTTAAATATTTGCCACATTGATTTAATCCAATTAAATCAAGCCAAAACCACATATTATTACATACTTACAATTACCATAATATCCTCAAATGGTAGAGATAATTATTATTTTACAATTAAGCCCTTATGTAATTATTGAATTAATCTAATTAATCCAATTAGGTCAAAGTAAATAATCAATGTTATCTAATAACACTTGATTATCTTAGTTGATAATTATAATATCGAATATTATCTTTTATCAAAATTAATCGGCTACCCAAGTGCTCAACGAGTACACTTCATATTGAGACTCTCTAAGTTCAGACATGTTTTTCATATAAGCCTAGCTAATATGTACGCAATTCGACCACCTCCGAATTCGTGAAGAACACGAACGACATTTCTGAACTATACAAGTCGAGGTCATCACATATGTTTAACAATCCCTCCGTCGTAGGCTATCCGAGTTGTGCTTAGGGAACATAGAATACACCGTCAAGTTTCCAAGGCGCACATCTCATGTCGACATGTCCATGATTCTTTACAACTGATGCGATCCACCCTAGGTGATCGACTTTGGCCAAAGTCTTTAAGAATTGTGACTTTACTCACATGGATACCTAAACCCCTTATGGTACACATATTGGCCGACAGATCCTATCTTGCTTCGCACTTGATTACTGAGTGCATCGGTCTACACCCAACGAACATCTAGAGGCCAGACTGTGATATGTTTCTGACATACATTGCATCAAAATATGGATGATCTCACACAAAATCAATGTTATCCTATAGTCAATGGATTACATATACTACTCGACTCGAGGAGATTCCTATTGACGGTGGTGTGTACTTCCAACTATTAGGAATCTCTTATGAGTCATTTAGTATTCGCTTCAACGAATACCAACATGTTTATACGATTTTCCAAAACTCATGGTACATCGGGTTAAACCATTGGAACTCCAATTCCAATATACGACATGTACTAGTCTTCTAGGTTATAGGAATTCGACCGTATTCCAAAAATAACGACTAGGAATATTAACTTTAAGAATAGTTTACACCTAGTGTCAAAACTATTCTAAGGTCGATGTCATTCTTAGCATATCTATACATCAATCTAATACGCGTAATGACAATACCATTATAATGTATGAAATGAAAACTGTAGTTATTTTATTAATAAATAATAAAATGTACAAATCAGATTGGTACTCTAAGCTCCAACTCCATCAGTTATGTCATTCCTCAGCTTTGCAGTTCTGGTTGGGGAAAAATACTTTGCAAGGAATTTGGTGGCAAGAGTGTTCCAAGTTGTGATGGAACCTGCTGGTAGTGAATGTAGCCAAGCCTTAGCTCTGTCTTTCAAGGAATATGGAAAAACACGCAGTCTCATTACTTCTTCTACCACTCGGTAGTAATTGAATGTGCCGCAAACTTCCAGGAAGTTACTGATGTGGGCATTAAGATATTCAGTTGCATTCCCCCCGAACTGAACTGATTGTTGTATCATTTGAATGTATGTTTTGATGTCACACACATTTGCTGGTAAAATAGGAAGTACAATACATAAAATGATACCGTCAACCACCAGAATAGTTCTATCTCTAATGGGAATTGGTGGTGCAACCTCCAATGGTTTAGGTTCCATGTTGATCAGTGCTTCTTGACCTTCTCACCTTTCCCTTCTCAACTGCCTGATTGTTCTTTCAATTTTGGGGTCAAGAGGATGGATTTCAAAGCTTCTGGTTCTTCTCATGTAGTGACTGAGAACTTGAAACACAAGAAAAAAAAATAATAAATAAAAGAAATAGATACAAGTAACGTATCTAACCCCAAAATTAATAGTGAAAGATAAATAAGTCCCCGGCAACGACGCCAAAAACTTGATCGGTGAAATCACTCACGTAACGCAAGCGCACATATCGCTCAAGTAGTATAAAATATATCGATCCATGGAGGACTTAATACCTTAGCTATTAATTTATGACGTGAAATGTTTACGAGTATCTAATAGATTGATTGTTGTTTGGATGGTGATTTTTATCTGAAAACAAGTAAATAAAACAGTGCGAAAGTAAATTAAAAGAAAATTCAATATTATAAAACTATATATGGTTGTGAATCCTTCCAATAAATTTTAAATATGATGTGATTATCTCATGTTTGAGCAATATATCGGTTTATTAACCTGGAACAAGAATATACGCAAAAGCCTCTTCCGATGGTCAGATGCAAATACCCAGAGTAACCCAATTAACTATATTCCTATGTTAACCAAGTTATCTGAATTCATTAAGATTAAGTTCCAATTACAGCTATCACCGACCGACATGTATATTCATATCCTGTAAGAAAATATACCTAATAGTCTTTGCCCCAAGGTGAGATCGTGAGCTATTGAGTCTAAGGCTGAAACCTAAAATCTTTTTTCCAAGTTCATTTTAAGTTTACCAAATCAATCTTATTAATGGCCAGTTAACAAGAAGCATTAACTTTAAGGCTCAATAAATAAATCTTTATATTACCCAAGACATAAAATAACCACTTATAAAACGGTGATATTGGAATTCATCACAACCCTAGATATGGTATTTAGTTACAACACATATCTAGGACTATTAAAAACATAAATAAAGAAAATGACATAAAGTAAAACTTGAAATTAAAAGGTAAATAAAACAATAAAGAAAATATTGGGGTTAGAGGGTCCACTTATATTACTTCTAATTTAGATATCTCACTTATTATAATATATAAACTTTGCATGACATTACCAACCGACCATATACGCGGTATCCTGATTAAGTCAGATTTTTCATTAATTCCAATCGACCATAAAGGCAGTATCCCATTAAGTCAGGTTTTAAAATAGTTTATATATTATAACTAAGGGAGATTAATCTAAATATTAGTAATAAAAACTTTACCTTTCACCCCATCAGAGGGGAGTTACCTCCTCATACTGGAAAGTAAAAATAAAGAAAGATCTTTTGCTTAAAATAAAAATTAAATACAAGAAAGATGTAAATAACAAACATGATACAAACTTCTTAGTATTCTTAAGAAAATCCCCAGAAGAATGTATGAATTTTCCTTCTGATTTCAGCTTCAATTTATAGGTAAAATTCTACCTCTCGCGTCGTGACGCAAAACATTGCCCATCACGACGCGTCATTGATTCAACAAGATGATGACACGTGGATGTCGGCAGAATTATTGGCTTGGAGTCGCGACACGTTGAAGGTTCTGCATCGCGATGCGGGCTACAGTGATGATGTGTGTCGGCATGCTGCATAATTATGGCGTGTCGCAATGCAAAGGATGTTGTACGTCGCGACGCATGAGCAGAAAATTTACCAGTTTGCCCTTTTTGATATGAATTTCATCGTTTTAGCCCCGATTCAATTCCAGTGAGTTCCGAAACTTTATTTATTTGTAAAATAACACAGAACACATAAAAATATTCACAATACTCGAGAAACTAAACAAAATATCAAGTAAAAGAGACGGTAAATACTGATATATTTACCGCTATCATCTGAAAAAAGAAATATAGTTTAGAAGACATCACCTGGTTAGTGTGGAATTGAAAATTGAATCTACTACTATTTAAAAGAAAAAATACATATTAAGATTCAAGTCCACTCTACGCTTTTTGCCACGATCTTTACTAGACTAGTTCAACTTGGAAATAATGAGGTTGATTTTTGATTCATAAGCTAAAAGTTGGTCAATTAAATCGTTAGTTTTTTTTGCAGTTAGGAAAATATATTTTACCGATTTTGAAATAAACTCATTTCTTTTGGCATCCTCAAGAAATACAAAAAGAAAATCGAAAAATCCATCAATATTAAGTAGTCCAATGAGTTTTTGGTGAATGTTCAAGTTCACCCATGACGCAACTGTGAATATTTCTTCCAAAGTGTCAAGCCCACCTGGTAAAGCAATAAAAACGTCAGCATGATTGATCATTTCAGTAAGTTTTTCAGACATACATGAGACAATGCATTCTTCTCAATTTGATTTTCTAATTAGGTTCTCCTCTGTCAAAGGTTTTGAAATGATCCCCAAAACTTGACTGCCACTTTCTTACACAACCTTTGAAACACATCCCATCAATCCAAGATTACCACCGCTATGTACGAAGTGCATGTTTCTTTTTGCCATAACTCTACCCAATTCTCTTACTGCTTCAACAAATTCTGGCGTAGTTCCAAAGCTAGTTCCACAAAAGACACAGATATTAGTGACTCGTCGTTTTGAAGTTTTCTCCATTTTTTCTATCTCTCTTATCTAGATGTGTCAAAGAGAGAAATGACGAGCTGAATTTATAGATCCTAAAAAAGGATAAGTAATAATTGCACTAATACCTGCAAAATGACAATTATCAAATGAACAGTAAAATAGATCGTGAAAGTCAAAATTTTTAGATACTATCGGTAAAAGTAAATGAAATCAAAACAGTAAATTAAAGTAAATCAAAACAATAATTTAAAGTAAAGGAAATCAAAGCAATAAATTGAAAAATATGTACTGGTGGTTGTGATTGTGGCTCATATCTTCTTCTAGTTTTACCTCCAGTAACAGCTTGAACACCCTCTATGGGCCGGGGATAAGCTTCCCATTCAATTTTCTTATAAATTAGCAAACATGGTCTTTTAAAGTCAGATTCCCGAGACTGTATTGTTGTCTTTCTTTTGAAATTAAGTATGAAAATTGCGAATTATTCGATGAACATGTCCACTAGGATGCATCTCAAGAGTCAATGATATGTCATCTAAAGACTCCTTACTCAAACCATCTCTAATGAATTGTATTTTATCTTCGCGATTGTCAGACACCATTCCTAAAGAACGACAATGAGTGTTGCACGTCACATTTATAACAAACACCTAATTTTGTAGCTCTTCGTTTCTTAGCATAAGTATTTTTTCCCTAAACCAGGTGTGTAAGAAGTGAAAGAGTCAGATGACTCACCTTCCAAGCGAATCCTTGCTTCAATTACCCAATGAATATCACTAGGAATACCATGGATCATAAGAAGATTCATTCTTTCAGTGCGTGCTTTGTAAATTTTCATCAGAGCATTTTGGGGAAGAGAAGGAAAATATTTGTAGAGTTTTGCAAGAGTTTCTTCCATGCTTTGATTGTAGGGTATCAATAATTTTAGGAAACTGAAATAACCGACTTAGAGTCATAGAGTACTGTTATCCGCTGTTTAATCGGGGTGCAAGATTCTGTCAAAAAGAAAAAAAACTACTGTAAAAACTCAAGAAAAATGGAAAATAGAAAAATACAAAAAGAAAAGAAAAGAAAATACATCAATCACAGTATACAAGGTTTGAAAGGAAAAAAAGATTCTTGAAAATTTGAACACTCCAACAATGATTTCAGATGTTGTCCATTTACTTTAAATACATCATCATCCCTAGGATTCTCAATGTCAATAGCCCCATATGGATAAACGTGCTTCACAATAATGAGCCACTCCATTTGGATTTCAATTTTCCAGGAAATAAATGAAAACAAGAATTATAAAACAAAATTTTTTGACCAATTTCAAATGTTTTCGTGAAATTTGACTATCATGAAAGGCCTTAGTTTTAGCTTTAAGAATTTTCGCATTCTCATATGAATCATTAATTAACTCTTCAAGTTCATTTAATTACAGTTTACATTCATTACTGATAATTTCAAGGTTTGAATTGAATGCTTTAATAGCCCAATATGCCTCATGCTCAAGTTCTACAGGCAAATGACAAGATTTTCAAAGATTTTTTGAAAGCTGTTCGGTATGCCAAAAGTGCATTAGTCAGTTGAAGAGAACAATCTTTACGATTTGGGTTGACCTTTTTTTCAAAATTTATTTGATATTTGCTAGTTCAACTTGACCATTTGTTTGAGGGTGATAGGAGGTAGAAACTTTATGTGTAACTCCATATTTTTCATTAAGGACTCAAAATGCATGTTACAAAAGTGTTTACCTCCATCACTTATAGACCAGGGGATTCCAAATCGACTTAAAATATTTTCTTTAAAAAATTTAATCACAGTTTTATGATCATTATTTCGACAAGGAATCGCCTCAACCCATTTTGAGACATAATCGACTGTAACTAAAATATATAAAAATCCAAATGACGTGAAAATGAACCCATGAAATCTATCCCCCAACAATCAAAGATTTCGATAACAAGGATGAGATTTAAAGGCATTATGTTTCTTTTTGAAATAGATCCCAACTTTTGATAATTTTCACAAATTTTACAAAAATCATAGGTATCTTTAAAAATGGTGGGCGAATAAAATCCACAATGTAAGATTTTTACAGTGGTTTTTCTTAGATGAGAAATGACCTCCACATGCTTCTGAATGACAAAACTGAATAACACCACTTATCTAATTGTCTGCTATGCATCATCAGAAGGGCAATACTTGAACATATATGGATCGTCCCAGTAGAATCTTTTGACTTCGGTCAAAAATTTCTTCTTGTTTTGATGGCTCAAATTTGGAGGTATTTTTCCTATTGTAATAAAATTGACAATATTAGCATACCAAGTCATTGTATTTATAGAAAATAAAAAATCATCAGGAAAAGAGTCATTGATAGGAGTTGTGTCAATTGATGACTCATTTGTGAGTCTCAATAAATGATCTGCAACTACATTCTCTGCTCCTTTCTTTTCATTGATTGTGAAATTGAATTCTTGAAGCAACAAAATCCACCATAGTAATCTTGGTTTTGCATCCTATTTAGCCATAAAAAATATAACAGCAGCATGATCAGAATAAACAACGGTTGAATAACTAATTAAATATGATCGAAATTTACCCAATGCAAATATTACAGCAAGTAGTTCTTTTTTTGTGGTAGTGTAATTCATTTGTGCACTATTTAAAGTTCTACTTGAGTAATATATTACATATGGCTTACATTCCTTTCTTTGTCCTAGCACTGCACCAATTGCATAATCATTGGCATCACACATCAGCTCAAAAGTCAAAGACCAATCAGAGGATTGCATAATAGGAGCAGAAGTCAAAAGACTGATAATCTTTTCGAATGATTTTTGACATTCTTCTGTCCATTCAAGTGTTGCATCTTTAATAGGAGGTTACACAAAAGTCTGGATATGGTACTAAAGTTTTTATGAACCTCTTATAAAATCATGCATGTCTTAAGAAAGAACGGATTTTCCTGACTGTTATTGGTGGTAGTAATTTACAGATTACCTCTATTTTTGCCTTATCAACCTCAATACCTTTAGATGACACAACGTTTCCCAAAATAATTCATGAATTAGTCATTAAATGATATTTTTCTCAGTTTAACACAAGTCATTTTTCTTCATATCTTTTTAAAAAAAATTTCCAAATTATTCAAGAAATTATCAAATGAGCTCCCCAAAAACAGTTATATCATCCATAAAGACTTCTAAACAGTGTTCAACCATGTCACTAAATATACTTAACATGCATCATTGGAATGTTGCTGGTTCATTACAAAGTCCAAAAGGTATTTTCCTAAATGCAAATGTTACAAAGGGACATGTGAATATGGTCTTTTCTTGATCTTCTAAAGTAATGATAATTTGATAATAACATGAGTAACCATCAAGAAAACAATAGAATGGATGTCCTACTACTCTTTCCAAAATTTGGTCGAGAAATGGTAAAGGAAAATGATATTTCCAAGTGACGTCATTTAGTTTTCTATAGTCAATGCACATACGCCAACTAGATGAGATTCGAGTTGGAATTAATTGTCCTTCATCATTTTTTACAACAATTATTCCAGATTTCTTAGGTACAACTTGTGTAGGACTTACCCACTTACTATCGAAGATAGGGTATATAATGTCTACATCAAGAAGTTTGAGGACTTCTGTTTTTATCACTTCTTTCATGTGAGAGTTTAATCTTTTTTTGGGTTGACGATATGTCCTAGCATTATCTTCTAAATGTATTTTGTGTGAGCAGATCAATAGATTAATACTTTTATGTCTTTTAAAGTCCATCCAATTGCCAGTTTATGTTCTTTCAAATATTTAACAACTTACCTTCTTGATTGCTTGTGAGGGAATCAGAAATTGCCACAAGGTAAGTTTGTTTGTCTCCAAGAATTGCATACTTCAATCCTTCTGGCAAAGTCTTTAACTCCAATTTGGGTGCTTCCTCATGTTCTTCTTCTTCCAGCGCTCATAGTTCCTCGAAATTATGTTTTTCTCCATCATCTTCCAGTACTTGTGTAGAATCAAGTAAAAATTCATTAGGAGTATCCAAATTTAATTGGATACTTAATTCAAGAAAATTAACATTACAAATTTCCATGGGATCAGATAAACTCTCCTCAATATGTTCCTCTAAAATTAGTTCAATTAGTTATATGCTCTCATTTTCATTGTCCTCATCATATGATTGTTTGCATTTATTAAAAACATTAAGCTCCAACGTCATATTGCCAAAAGATAAATTCATGATTCCATTCTTGTAATTAATCAAAGTATTAACTATTGCTAAAAATGGGCGACCAAGTATTACATGAACTTGCTTATAACTGTCTGCTACAGGTTGTGTTTACAAGACAATAAAATCCACATGATATATGAATTTATCGACTTATAATAACACGTCTTGAATAATTTCTTTTGGTACTTTGACTGATCTATCGGCAAGTAAAAGAGTAGCTGAGGTTAGTTTTAACTCGTCAATATTAAGTTGTTGGTAAATCGAAAATGGAAGCAAATTGACACTGGCTCCAAAATCAAGCAAAGTGTGTTCAATTTTTTGATTTCCAATAATACATGAAATAGTTTGACAATCAGGGTCATTGTTTTAATACATTATTGGTTGAGAGAATAAAACTTACATGTTCAGCTAGAAAAGCTTTCTTTCTTACCTGATGTTTCCTTTTAACGGTGCACAAGTCTTTCAGAAATTTGGCATTAGATGATATCTGTTGGATGATATCTAACAAATAAATATTGACCTTTACCTATTTGAGTATTTCATATATCTCTGGGGAATGGTTCAATTTCTTTTTTTAATGCATGAGGAAATGAAGATGCATGAGAAAAATTATTATCATCAACGATGGGTAATGATTCATCAACCCCTTCCTTACCCTCTGAATCTGATTTATTTTCAGTTTCGCGAGGTTCAAGAATAGGTCTGTGGATGACCTGACCACTATGAAGAGTAATAACAGATTTGACATGGTCTATATATTGACTTCCAGAACTACCTTTGTGAGGGTTTTGATGACTCTTGGGATTTAGCTGTGGTTGTGCAGGAAACTTTCCTTTCTCATTTATGGTCAATGCAGATGTGATTTTGGCAAATATTTCTTTCAGATCAATCAATGTTTGCACATTTTGGTTATTGATGGCTTCTTGTTTCTCAATGAATGCATGTAAGGTATCCTCAAGGGTTTTCCTAGGTGGTGGGACATATGATACATAATTCTTGGTATTTCGGAAATTCTGGTGTACCTGGGGAGGTTGTTGCGATGGTTGGGCTTGGTTATCATTCCTCCAATTGAATTTTGGATGGTTTCTCCAACCAGAATTGTAGGTTTGAGAGTATGGGTTTAGATTTGGTTTATTGAAAGTGTTTATGGAACTGACTTGGTCATGAAGACATTCTTGCAGGGCTGGCACGGTTGGGCAAACTTGTGTGACATTTTCATTTGAATTACAGATTTGACATGTGACTTCTTGAACTGACTTGACATGATCACTCTTCCTCATTTCTAATGCCTCAACTTTTTTAGCTAGAGATGCATACTTAGCAGAAAGGTCATGATATTCTCTAAGGTTAAACATACCTCTACCAGATGGTTGTGACTCGTTTTCTTCTTGATCAACTGGATTTTCATTTCGGGCATATGGGTTTTCATTTCGGTTCTCAGCTATTTTGACAGATGATGAAGGTGATGTAGACTCTCTATTTAATCTATCGCTAGATGATCGGGACTAGTGTTTCATGCAATCTAAATGTAAACTATATGCTAAATTTTTTTTAAAAATGCAAATATAATACTTACAAAAAGAAAATAATAAAAATGGGAAAAATAAAAATAAAAATAAAAATGACAAAAAGAAAAAAATAAAGAAAATATAAATGTAGTGATTTATATCTAAAAATGTCCTTTGATTCTTGTCAATTCATATCACAAAATTATGGAAGAATCTATAGATGAAGATGGTTCAAAAATTTCTTTGGCAAAATACAAGCTCCATTTTAATTGATTTTTCTGTCTCATGTAACCTTGAAGAATTAAGAACAGGGTCTGTCTGTATGTGAGATTTCTGGGTTCAGGATTCATTTAGGATCAATAATGACATTTTGAATCTACATAAATACAAAGATGAAAGAAAACGAGATGCGTAAAAAATACAAAAATTTAAAAGTACAAAAAAATAAAAAATAAAAAGAAAATAAAAAGAAAGGAAAGAAAGGAAAAAATATACAAGGATTATTCTATCTATTAAATTTATTCCCCGACAACGGCGCCAAAAACTTGACACGCTCAAAAAGTGGTTATTTTACTCCCAAGTATAAGAGTGTCGAAGTAATAAAATAACCCAGTGTGTAAACGCTGTATTTCTCATGAGGTCGACAATCGAGAATTTGCAGTATGTGGTACTAGCGATCTTGCAAAACAGCGGTAGAATGAGCTGTGAGTCTCTGTCCACCAATGTGCTGGGTGTCGTAGACACTCCAACGCTCAAGTCAGTAGTGAAGATGAGCGGTGAATAAAGAAAAAGGGAGAACAATGTATGATTTTACCTTGAACTCTTTAGGCTACCGTGAGGGCGGATGGTTGATATTTAGATGGAGAATTGTTTAGATAACCCAAATAAGAGTGCTGAGAATTCAATGAATCCTTTTAGCTTGAATCATGCTTCCATTTATAGGCTAAGAAATGCTGCCTTTTTAGTTGGCACATGGAGGTAAGTCCCACAACGTGCTCAATATATAGGTATTTGGTGATCAAAAATCTTAACATGTGGAAATATATTCTGTACTTGGAAAAAAAAAGGAAACAATTGGTGAATTATCAAAGGGATTCGTCCTTAAGCTGTTGGCTTTACTTTTGTAAATGGTTTAAGGTTTTCTGGGTTGAGTTATCGTTTTGGGCTTCATTTGGTATTGGGTTCGAAGTGAAAATATGATTTTTCCATTGACCCAAATTTGGCCCGTACACCCGGTAAGACCGGGATCGATCCACATGAAATAGATTTAATAGGATAAAATAACAAATTAAGTGAAAAATAAAAAGGTTGGATTGTTTTGAAGTGATTGGAAATTTTTTAATTGGATTGCAACAATAAAATAAAATACTGGGGGTTAGGGGATCCACTTTTAATATTAAATTTAGAAATCCCACTTGTTATAAAATATAAATTATCATTATTACCCAATTAATTTATTTCAGGAATTAATTACGCCAAAACATATAAAACCAGCCTTAAAGGCGGTAATAACTTTTGTCTATAACAAGTCCAGTTAGGTACTCAATTATGCCAAATAAAAAAAAAAATCCACCCATATAGGCGGTAATAAAGTTTGTCTATAACATTGCACAGGGCTGCAATTTCTGGAGTTGTACACTGTTAGAACGCCCTATTAAATTTCTAGCCTTCAAAATTCAAATATCAAGTCCATTTTTCTAGATATGCATCCAAATTATTATTTCACCTACATAAAAGATAAAAATCACAATAAAAATATATAAAACATAAATTTAATTATTATTTTACAAATATGCTAAATTAATGGGATTAATGAAACTATAAGTGTAAAATGATTATTTTTTCTTTTAATGATTATTATGTTCATCACACTACATAACCATAATCAGACTGTTTAAATTCGGTTCTTCAATTTTGGAACTGGAACCGACTCTAAAAAATCGGTTCCAATTCCAAACTAGGAAAATCAATTCGGTTCTGGGTAGAAACAAAACCGATACTCAGCCCTAAAGATGAGTCAGGCTCTTGTTTTGGAGTCCCTTTAATGATGGATCATAGTGGAGAGAAAGACTTGATGGTGTAGGGTTGTGAGAGCTTTCAATTTGAAGAAGATAGAGAACTATAGAGAGAAAATGGAGGAAATCCAGCTAATGAGAGAGAAAATATCTCATAATTATGGAGAATGAGATCAAATGGGACCAAGAAGGGAACCCTAGAAAGAACCAACCCAAAAAGAAAGAATTTTGAACTAAGTAAGATTCAAGTTAAGAATATATAGTAGAGACCTAAGGGTCTTATGGTCTATTAGATATGTGGGGAATAGATATTGGTGCCTTACCTCCTCTGATATGGTATTTTCATACTTATAAGACAACCCTTTAACTTTCTTCATGGATTGACACGTGGCATCATATGATATGAGTGCCCTTTGGTGCTTAAACACATGCATTGGTTGATGTAGGGCACCAGTGTTGTTCATGTATTAGTTGCATATTTTCTTGAGACTTATTCCCTTCTTGCATGTGTCTCTCATTCATGGCTTGTATGTCTCTTTTATCTTTACATGTGTCCCTCATGCATGAGTTGCATGCTTCTTTTAGATTTTTTCTTCTAAGTGGCGCTTTCTTATTGATCCTTTTTCGAGAGATAAAAATATCAAGTATTATCCTCAAGCTTGTGTGTCCTTTTTTGGACTCAATAATAGAAAGGAGTTAAGAGAATCTTAAGGCGTCAAGAAGCCTATCAGAGAGGACTCAGAGATGAGTAAGGGAGGCTTGTTAGATAAGATTTAGGGAGATGTTAGGAAGACAATTCATACTTTCTTTTCTTTATAGGATACGTGCTCTCCTAGTGAACCCCAAATTTATTCCACGAAAGGTTTTAAAAATTGAAATTGTTTTTCAGGTGATCTGGAAAAAGTTGATTTGGCTTGTCTCAGATCTTGCTGGTATCAAATTAGATTTTGTTCATAATTGCTACACATTCCCCCCGAGTTCATTTATTGGCCGAAATTTATGACTGACATTTAAATATCAAATATCAAGAACCCGTTTCTGTTTAATATAAAATGGTTTATCATGAGCCCACTAATGTGGGTGTACTCAGGATAAAGACGGGTGCGAAAAGTAATTTAAAAGGACAACTATAAACCCAATAAAATAAGGCCCAGAGTAGCCCAAAAAATGAACCGACGATGGTCAGAAAACAAATACAACAAGCCCAACCAATCCCTAATATGGACATAACCTTAATGCTGTAAGAAGAACAAAATGTATATAAACTTAAAAAAGTGCTTTTTCATTTGCTGCTTATTTCATAATTACTGTCTCGCTCGGGTTAGCTCAAATTTATAAATGCTGTTGTGTTGTCCCTTGGACCACTCTTGATTAAGATGCAACTACATTTTTTTTTTACGTGGTCCATTTTTTTTCCTCTCTTTTTCTGAATCTTGTGGTCCTTAATTTCACTAGAATAAATTATGCCCCTCGTGCTTTTAGCATCAGTTAGTAACGACTGCTATATTTGTTTGTCGCTAAAATCACCACTTTGCCCTTTATAGATTCAAGATTTAAAAGCAACGAAGGTTTGTTGAAGAAAGAAAGCCTGATATAGTACATGGACCACAAGTTTTGTCTTATTTTGATAAAAACCTTTTTTTGTGCCATTTTCATTTTGCACTATGTATGACTGGATAATCGATCGGAATATGTTGAGATTGTCAATTTCGATCTCGTTTTGATTATAAATTTATGATATAAAATCGTCTTAAATTTTATATCAATTTCTAAACAGTATCTAAAATCCAATATCAATCAACACAGAATCTCAATATCGATTTGGAAATCTCAATTATCCCTAACTCAGAGCTATGATCAGCTATTATAACGGCAAAACGAATTAGTACAAATGTTGTTGTTGGTCCAAAAAAGTAGACAAGCTGTTGCCTCGAAAGGCTTTGATATGTTTCAAGTTTTCATAAGAAAGAAGAGAGATGGCCATCATTGCGTATCTAATTTTGTGAATTAATTTTTAGTTAGCGTATCTTAATCAGCATGGTTAAAGCTTTAATTAATGCCCTTTTGATCCTCCCCAAAGAAGCAAAGAGCAAATGATGTTCAGCCAATCTTTAAAAAAGTGTAGTTACTAGTTAAGCCTATATGCCTAATAACAAAGGAATCATATAGGCCAAGGCGGTAGCATGAAAGATGTCAAAAGCATGTCGGTCAAAAAAATAAATATAATAAAAGTAATCAAGATTTCGGTGCTGACTCTGAAGGATAAAGGATTCAATTTCAGTGACTGAACAGAAGAAAAGAAAGAACAAGATTTTCATCTTGCTACTGAATATTATGGTATTTTAGTTGATAAAAAAAGTGAAAAAGCAGCAAGATGGTTTAAAGAAAGAAGCACACTGCAAAGCAATTTGAAAATTGAATTAAGATGATGGAAAGAAAAGAAAAAGGAGTGGAGAGAGAAGGGGAAAAGCAAGAATTGAAGGTGAAAAAGTTGAAACGCAGCATTTTGGTGGGGAAAAGGGCAAGTTCAAGAGCAGGTCCCTCTACTCCTTCACCCAAATGGAGGCTTGAATTTGAATCTTCAAGTTCAAACAATCCCATTGTTCAAGAATTTCTTAATAATACTCCTACAACAGCTGTGTCTGCTAGAAAACTTTGTGCCACCCTTTGGGAGATTCAGCCCCACCACCAAATCTCAGTTGCCAAAATGCGAAAAGCTGCTGTTTTTAAGCATAAACAAAAGGGTTCTGATGTTCCTACTCAGGTCCTTGACCCCCCTAATAGCCCCCCTCAACTTGACCAGGTACTCATTTTTTTCTAAGTTAAATGGGGTTCTTATTTATTCTTAATTTTATTATATTGGGTTGTTATTAGTTCTTTAGTTGATGTGATTATGTACTTGTGGTTTTTTGGGGACATAAATTTACTTAGTTTCTTAGAATTATGAGTGGCTTTAGATGAGAGTCTTTCTGTTATCTTGTTGGCTTCTGTTCTCTGGGTTTATTCAGTAATGCTTTGAGTTCATTTGGTGGTTCGGGTTCTTACTTGCACATATAGAAGTCCACTGCAGAAAGATTAATGTTGATTTTCATAATGAATTGTTTGAATTTACCAATTTAAAGGTTTTTAGTTGGATTTGAAAGTTTATTCTTTGGTAGAAAAATGAGAAAATTGAATGGAGTGATAGAGGCTTTGTAAATTTAGACGGCGGATATTTAGTTTACCCAATGAGAAAACTAACAAGTATCTGTTTAATTGCTGGACGAGTAGAAAGATGTAAAATGTGACTTGGTGAGAAATTACTATAATCTTTTTTCTTGTTAGTATCATGACCTACAATTCTTCCAGCCAGAGACAGCGAGTATCTTAAGGAGGCATCTTGCTACATCATTTATGGAACACCATGAATCAGTTGAAAGGAATGGCCGTGCCCTGCAGCCTGAATCTCCTGCAAGTTATGCTAGCTCAATGGAGGTGAATATATCTGGTCCTTTTTAACCTTCACATTTCTGTAGACCAAAAAAATGAAGTATGAGTAGTACCCATGTAGTGTCTCCGAGCAATGTACCTATAATAGGGAAAAGACTCGTAATTGCGACTCTTTGATTTCTCATTTTTAAGAGAGATGCGGAGATTTTATTTCCAGAAGTTTCTCCTGAATTTTCAGTGACTGCATATATTCGCATTGACTTCATATTGGATTTGAACTTAACAATTCTATCTTTAATTTTTTATGCCTTTTTAGGCAGTCCCATTTCAAAGCTATCTCACCTTCTTTATATGATTTTAATGGATTTAAATGATCCTCTCTGTGCAGGTGGCTCCTTATAACCCAGCAGTTACTCCCACCAGTTCTTCGGATTCTAGGAGTAAGCCGCTGTGCGAACCAAGGTATAACCTTAAAACGTCCACCGAGTTACTGAAGGTGCTTAATCGAATCTCGAGTCTTGAAGAACGGCACGTATCCAATATGTCTTTGGTGAAAACTTTGAAAATGGAGCTAGATCATTCTCAGGCCAAAATAAAGGAGTTGCTGCAAGAGAAGCAAACAGGGAGGCAAGAAATGGATGACTTGATGAAGCAAGATGCGGAGGAAAAATTTATTAGGAAAAAAAAGGAGCGAGATCGAATCAAAGCTGCTGTTCAGTTAGTAAGAGATGAGCTTGAAGATGAGAGGAAACTAAGAAATCGCTCAGAAAGTCTGCACCGAAAGCTAGCTCGAGATCTCTCCAACATGAAATTATCATTCTCTAATATTTTGAGAGAGCTTGAAAGAGAGAGAAAAGCAAGGATTCTACTGGAAAACTTGTGTGATGAGTTCGCCAAGGGAATTAGAGATTATGAAGAAGAGGTGAGGTCACTAAGACACAAGCCAGATACAGATCATGCTCACACGAAAAATGCTGACAGGTTAATCCTTCATATTTCGGAAGCTTGGATTGATGAGCGGATGCAAATGAAGATTGCAGAAACACATAATAACCTCTCAGAAAAACATACAATTGTGGACAAGCTAAGTCTTGATATAGAGAATTTCCTTCAAGCTAAACGCTTCTCTAAATCAAGGACGAAAGGTAGCTTGTCTGCAAATGAGCTGAACAAAAGCCATTCCTATCGTCATTCTCTAGAATCCTTTCCCTTGAATGCGGCTGTAAGTGCTCCTCAAGATGCAGTTAATGAAGAATGTTCTACTGATGTTGATTTACAATGTTCTGAACTAGACAAGAGTGCAAGTAGGAAACAAAGCAAAGGCAGCTGTAAACCACTTGGGGGTAATGCTAGAAAAGGTCATCTTGAAGAATTGGTAAATTCAAATTCAGGCAAGAAAAAGGTCAGGTCAAGAGAAAAGAATAGGGGTCATATCGCATCCAGTTTGCAAGGGCGGTTCAGCGAACACATGACCAGAACCAAGACCCAATTTCCAGATTGGGAACACGGTAAGCTAGAAGAAAAGATTGGAGCTACCCAAGAAGGTTTAAAAAACAAACACGGTGGAACTGGTGGATTGAAATTAAATCAAGTGGTTGACGACCTAATCAGAAATTATTCTTTGTCATCAGAAGGCGATAAGATTTATCCTGAGAGTGATTTAAAAGAAGATTCTTGTGTTCAGTCACTATTCACCAGTCATGCCAGTCCAGTTCAAAAGTGGATGTCAAAATTCACATCCCCTGAGTCTGAAAAAACCGAATCATCTTCAAAAGTACCTAGAGTCATGAAGGAGAATACCCTTAAGGACAAATTACTAGAAGCAAGGTTAGAAGCTCAGCTCTCTCGTTCAAAACCCTCCAAAAGTTCCTTCTAAGTTGACAGAGACCAGTGGACAAGCCTGAAGTACCAACTTTGTAGCAGAGAATTCTGGTTAAGTTTACATATGTACATGAGAACTGAATGATCTTAAACGGATCTAGTTGAATTTAAGTCCCACTATGTTGTTTTCTTTTGCATGGATCATAAATGCAGATTTATTTTCTAACATGTCATCTTCATATTATTCATGAATGAATTATTTCACACCAACCCCAATCAGGAAACTTGAAATTGAAGTATAGCTCCGGAGCGTAAGGTTTTGGGGTTAGCGCGGAAGCATCCATGTGAATGAAATTTAAAATTTTCTTCCAAAACCACTTTAAGGATTGTGGTTATGTCGTTGTTGATGTAAATAATATACTATTTAAATTAATCTATATATTAATTTAACATACATGCAACACATATTTTATTTATCTAACATAAATAATATTTACTGATAATAAAACATACCTTGATGTGCTTATTATCTTTCTTAAGCCTTTAGAATATCCTCCTTAATTTTTCTCTTGTAGTAGTGCACCAAGCGTTACATTTCTAGTTGACACACTAGCACTCTTTTACGAATAAATCGCTCTCACTCTTGAGAACAAAAAAAACGCTTTTCTTTTCTAGGATGTTTGAAGTCTTTAGAAATAAATTGGAACTATTCCAATAGAGAGATAAAAATTGTTGTTAAACTATCTAATGCTTATATATATATATACTAGATATTACCCGTGTCACCGGCACGATATTATAGAATTTACAGAGAGATTAAGATTCTGTTATTTAATTTGTTTGTTAATTTTCAGAGATATTCTATCATGAAAAGATTTTATTTTTTAATTAATTATTTGGTAATTTTCATTTTCCATTAATAAATGATTTTATTCTTCAATTTATTAGGTAGTTTTCATTTTCCATTTTTATAGAGATTTCATAGTGAAATGATTCTTTATCAACCATTAGATTATAATGAAATGATCTGAGCCGCCAATTAAGCCACATAAAGATAGCATTTGGATACATTATCTCTCTTAATCCTAATCATTGGTTGCCTTCTCTTTCCTCCCACACCATTGTGCTTTATAATATATATATATATATAAAGCAATGTGAACAACAAGACATTCTTCAAGAAGTTTTGACTTCAACTTGAACAAGAAGTTTTGTCTTTCAACTTGAACAATAAGTTTTAATTGTATCATAATACAATAAGGTCAATCCAATATCTTCTTCAAATCAAATTTGATCTCTCAAAGATTCTTTCCAAAATAAAATTAGGATTCTTAATCAAATTTGGGAATCCTAATTAAATAAAGACTTCCCTATTTAATCTTAAATAGGGCTCTAATTAATTTGGGTGCTAGCCCACTAAATTAAAGCCTAATAGATTAAATATTATTTTGGCATATTAATTAATTAACTATTAATTAATTAATTTAACTTACTTAATTTTAATTAACAATTAATTAAAATTACATTTAATTTATTTAATATAAATATCAAATATTTAATTAAACAATTAAATCTTATTTTATATTTCGAATTTATTAATCAAATTAATATTTCCGAAATATCTCGAATATCCTAATCCAATTAGGAAATGCCAAAATAATCATTTATTAACTTTTAATAAACATCCTCGAATTTGTAACATAGACGAGAACTATATTGTGCGACTGTCCTAGGTTCATTATCGAGTAGCAATGAAATAATATTAACTCTTTAATATTTCATCTCTATGATATTCCACAGACCATGGGTAATCGCCTAGCAGCAAGCCATGACCCCTAGTCGATGAATGAAGTGGGAAAACATATGAACCTGTTAGAATACACTTCGAACATGTCATCTCATTCCTTCCGATATTTATGTTTCTTATCGAGTCTGGATCATGGTAAGGTCAAATCCTTATACTCGACATATCTTTAAACTTTATCTTGTGGATTTGATATCTCTAAGATATCGACTGCTTTGGCCAAAGACTTATATCCACAACTTTGAGTTTACTTGAAACATCTCTTTTATTATCAAAGCTATCGGATCCCATCTTGAAGCATACGTGACTTCGTACGTCAATTGCTCAAGGCCATCTAGTATTTATTCAAATGACGTGGATAGTCGAATGAGGATATACTAGTGAACCAAGAGTACTATCGCACAAGTCATCATATGATCTCAGGTCAAATGATATGATGACACTAATGTATTATTACGAAGATCAATGACCTTAGATAATATTACCATGTGATCTTACGTTTCTGTGGTCGTGTTCGATATTTCATTCTACTAATGAAACATCTATTGTCTGTGTCCTTATGATATGAGACTCATCATCCATTCTATTAACATCATATGTCAATCTAGGCGACACACAACAATATTGGTTAAGTGATATATTATTGTCATGTATAACAATCACATTTTACCAAGAACTTTATTTGAGACATATATAAATATTATTGACTCTCATTATCACAAGCGTCTTTTGGATTAACAATATTCATTTGACATAATGTCTCAGGACATACACATAAAATATGGATGTAATAATGTGTAGTTAACAAATGCATTTTATTAATAAATAATAAACTATATTACAAATATTATGTCTTAAACCATTACATCCATAACTGGTTTTAGGGCATACACTTGAACAAACTCCTACTTGCACTAAAGCTAGTTGTTATGATACCCAACGATCATCTTCTCAAGATGACGCTCCATTTGTTCTTGGCTCATTGGCTTTGTGAGTGGATCAGCCACATTGTCAGCTGAATGTGTTTTCTGAATGGCTATCTGCCCATCTCCAACATATTCTCTTAATATGTGATATTTTCTTTGAATGTGTTTGGATTTCTGGTGCGACCTTGGTTCTTTGGCCTGTGCTATAGCCCAATTGTTGTCGCAGTTCAAAGGGAATGCTCCTTCAATGGCTGGAACCACACCTACCTCTATAACGAACTTCTTTATCCAAACTACTTCTTTCGATGCTTTCGAAGCTGCTATGTATTCTGCCTCAGTAGTGGAGTCCGCAATAGTGGATTGCTTGGCGCTCTTCCAATTGATTGCTCCTCTATTACATAAGAAAATGAATCCAGAGGTTGACTTATAATCATCAGTGTCTGTCTGAAAGTCCGAGTCCGTAAACCCTTCCACTTTCAGTTCTGGTGATCCGTAAGTCAGTATCATATCTTTAGTTCTTCTTAAGTACTTGATGATTGCCTTGCCTGCTATCCAATGATTTTCTCCTGGATCGGACTGGAATCTGCTCGTTATACTAACAACAAATGCAATATCAGGTCTTGTACATAGCATGACATACATGAGACTACCTATGGTAGAAGCATATGGTACTTGACTCATGCGTGCTATTTCTTGAGGTGTTTTGGGACTCATCGATCTAGATAGATGAATTACATGCCTACAAGGCAACAAACCTCTCTTAGAGTCCAACATATTGAATCTCTTGAGCATCTTTTCTATGTACAGACTTTGAGACAAACCAATCATTCTTCTTGATCTATCTCTATAGATTCTTATGCCAAGAATGTAGGATGTTTATCCCAAGTCTTTCATTGAGAATGTTTTGGATAACCATACTTTGACTGAAGTCATCATAGCGACATCATTTCCCAATAGTAATATGTCATCCACATATAATATTAAGAACGTTATGGCACTCCCACTGACCTTTTTGTAAACACAGGGCTCATCCATATTTTTGATGAAACCAAACGTTTTGATCGCATCATCAAATCGTAGATTCCAACTCCTAGATGCTTGCTTTAGACCATATATAGATCGTTGCAACTTACATACTTTATGACTATCATATTTAGATGTAAAACCTTTTAGCTGTTTCATATAAATTTCTTCCTCAAGAAATCCATTTAGAAAAGCTGTTTTTACATCCATTTGCCAAATCCCATAGTCAAAGTAAGCTGCTATAGCTAAGAGAATTCTAATGAATTTTAGCATAGCTACTGGCGAGAAGGTCTCCTCATGATCAACTCTTTGTTTCTGAGTATATCATTTTGCCACTAGTCTAGCTTTATAAGTCTCCACTCTTCCATCATTTCTAATCTTTCTCTTGAAGACCCATTTACACCCAATATGACCAATTCCTTCAGAAAAATCAACAAGTGTCCATACTTGATTGGAATACATGGATTCCATTTCAGAATTCATAGCTTCAAGCCATCTAGAAGAGTTAATGTCTGACATTGCTTCTTCATAGTTTCTTGGGTCATCAACATGAACCGCTTCACCAATCATAAAAGATTCAAAATCTTGTTGATTGACTAGGGTATATCTCAGTGGCATGCGAGATTCCCTAATTGATCTACGAAGTGGTTGTGTCTCTTGAGGTGCTTCTTGTTCTACTTGTTTTGGTTCCTTCTGAGTTGAGTCAACTCGTTTTCCAGAATTCTCTTCTTGAGAGACTTCCTCATCTAGGTCTACTTTTTTCCCAGTACTTCCCTCTTGAACCAAACGGTCCTCAAGGAAGGTTGCATTCCTACTAACCACTATCTTGTGATCAGAGGGAATGTAGAAGTAATATCTCATCGAATCTTTGGGATATCCTATGAATTGAGCTTTTTCAGATCTTGAGTCTAGCTTTTCTGTAAAGACTTTCCTTACATAAGCTGGACTACCCCAAATCTTCAAATATCCTAAATTAGGACGTTTCCCATATCATATCTCATATGGGGTTTTGGGAGCGGATTTGGTTGGAACTCTATTTAGAACATACAAGGCTGTTTGGAGAGCATATCCCCAAAAGGACGTTGGTATATCAACAAAACTCATCATGGAACGTACCATATTCAATAAGGTACGATTTCTCCTTTCAGAGACACTGTTATGCTGAGGTGTGTAAGGAGGTGTTACCTGTGAGACCATTTCATGTTCCTTGAGATAATCTTGAAACTTGGTACTTAAGTATTATCCTCCACGATCAGATCGTAGATTTTTAATACTTTTTCCCAATTTGGTTTCTACTTCATTCGTATACTCTTTGAACTTTTCAAAAGTTTCTGACTTATGTTTCATTAGGTATAAATACCCAAATCTTGAACAATCGTCAGTGAAAGTAACGAAGTATTGAAAACCACCTTTGGCCACTATACTAAGTGGGCTGCATACATCAGTATGTATGAGTTCCAAGGTTTCTTTGGCTCTTTCGTTTTTCCTACAAAAGGTGATTTGGTCATTTTTCCTTTGAGACATGATTCACAAGTTGGATAAGGTTCTAAACCTAACGAATGAAGTAAGCTTTCCTTCTCCAATTGTGCAATTCTTTTCTCTCCAATATGACCTAATCTTAAGTGCCAAAAGAATCTTGAATTAGGATTATCTCTTGGTCTTTTTGTTGTTATTGTATTTAATTATTTGTTATGGTTCTCATTCATTTGCAAGACATACAATCTATTTTCTTTTAGTGCAATACCAATAAATTTATTCATATAATAAATATTGCATTTATCATTAATAAAATGAAATTCATAATTACATTTTGTCAATAATGGAATAGAAACAATGTTCCTTATTGCACTAGGAAAATGTAAAACTTTATCTAATAAAATTAAATGTCTTGATGGCATAGGAAGTTGACACGCCCCTACGGTGGTTGCAGAGACAAGTTCTCCATTTCCAACTTTCAGGACCACTTCTCATTCCTTAAGTAACCTCTTACTCTTTAGAATCTGCGGAGACATACAAATATGTGAGGTCGCAGCAGAATCTAAAATCCATGAATGAGATATGGAACTTATTCCAAGATCCATTTCAATAACAAAGAACGAGGAAGTACCTTCCTTTTGATTTTTCAAGTTCGCAAGGTACTGAGGACAATTCCTTTTCCAATGTCCTTTCTTCTTGCAATAGAAGCATTCATCTTGGGCCTTCTTTTCCTTCTTTTTCTTCGATATGCCTCTAGTGGGCTTAGATTTCTTAGAGACTTGTTTCTTACCCTTTCCATTTTTCTTGCCCTTGTGAGGACCATAGATAGCAAGAACAGCCTCTTTATCATTTCCCTCAACCTTCAAGATGTTTTCAACCTTTTCATAGGTCTTTAATGAGCCATGAAGCTCACTAAGTGACTTAGTTGATCTAATCAACTTATTCATATTGAAGTTGGAAATGAAGCCCTTGAAGGCGGGAGTCAAAGACTGTAGGATCAAATCCACTTTAACCTTGAATGTTAGTCCTAGATCAAATGTATATGTTTGATCAATCAAATTGATCATTTGGAGCACATGATCAGAGACTGGAGTCAAATCCTTCATCTTTATCTTGAATAACTTGCTAGTTACATCGTATCTAGCAGTTTCACTACTTTCACCATACAACTCTTGTAGGTGTTCCATGATTTCCACCGAAGAGTTCACCCTTTCATATTGCTCTTGTAGAGTTTGGCTCATAGAGGCTTTGATATAGATTCTTACCTTAAGCTCATCGTCTTTCCAGTTATAGAAAGCAGCGACCCTTCATCAGAGATATCATCATTAATAGGATTAGGATCTTTCATATCGAGAACATAATAGAGACGTTCGTAATCCAAGACGATCTTGAGCTTACGCTGCCAATCCAGGAAATGGGGGCCAATGAGTTTATCTTTGTCAAGTATTGATGTTAGTGGATTCATTTTGTATCACGTACTCTGTTGAAAACACAAGTTTGTTAATAATTTTGTAATAAGTAATTAAATAAAATTTAAGGTCTTTTAAATAATGTTGCTCCCACTAATTTTACTTGAATTCCACACTCCCATATGCGGAAAACGAAAATATTAGTGGATATATTTCTAGTGGGACGTCGAGTTCTCATTGTTAATGTCATGCCTCACCTAATGGGTTTTGGCACTTCATTTGCAATGAGTCAAAACTCATTTTGTTTGTATCTCTATACAAGGCTCGACATTTCCACCTATAGCGAACAATGTCTCACCTAATGGGTTTTGACATCTTCACTAGTTAAGTTAGGCCCAACACCTTTCGTCACGTAACACATGTGATTGGCCCTCACCTAATGGGTTTTGGGTTTGCAATCATTAGGCTACATATACGAACAAGTCAAATAGTACTTAAACATATAAGGGTCCCTCACCTACTGGGTTTTGGGATTACCAAAATATATTCAGTGGACTATTTGATTGTGTTGGAAGGTTAATGCTTAATATTAAATCTTTGGGATTATTTAATTATTCATATCTTATATGATTTGGGTCTTTTCTTTTAATGTGTCTTGATGTCTTTGTATCTTATACTTTCATCGTGCACAAGCACATTAAGCACATAACTTTTATGTTTGGCTCTAGACGAGGGGGATCCTAATCTTTTATTAACGCTTTAATAAGCATGTTCCATTTGGTTTAATACAATCCTTCATAATTCGGTAACTAGAGAAAAACTCATAGAAGATGAGGGGGGTCTGGCGTGACCACTTAAGGTCCTACCTTCTTAGGCTCTTATCACCTTGGTGACAAAGTTCTCTTTAGTACCTCTTTGTTCGAGAAAGTCTTAGGCTTTCTTGGCTTGAATAATCCTAGTACTAATATTGAAACTCTTAAAAGATTATACTTTGATTATCAATTAATGTTTTAATCATATTAAATAATTAAGAGATATAATCAAAGTTGTATTATGATTATTATTGTGATTTAATTTTAATCCAATTTCTATTACAATTCTTTCCAAAAATAATTTAAGGATCGTGGTTATGTCGTTGTTGATGTAAACAATATACTATTTAAATTAATTTATATATTAATTTAACATACATGCAACACATATTTTATTTATCAACATAAATAATATTTACTGATAATAAAACATACCTGGATGTGCTTATTATCTTTCTTGAGCCTTTAGAATATCTTCCTTAATTTTTCCCTTGTAGTAGTGCACCAAGCGTTACACTTCTAGTTGACACACTAGCACTCTTTTACGAACAAATTGCTCTCACTCTTGAGAATAAAAGAAACGCTTTTCTTTTCTAGGATATTTGAAGTCTTTAGAAATAAATTGGAACTATTCCAATAGGGAGATAAAAATTACTGCTAAACTATCTAATGCTTATATATATATATATATATATATATTATATATATATATATATATATATATATATATATATAAAGCAATGTGAACAACAAGACATTCTTCAAGAAGTTTTGCCTTCAACTTGAACAAGAAGTTTTGCCTTTCACTTGAACAAGAAGTTTTGCCTTCAACTTGAACAAGAAGTTTTAATTGTATCCTAATACAATAAGGTCAATCCAATATCTTCTTCAAAACAAATTTGATCTCTCAAAGATTCTTTCCAAAATAAAATTAGGTTTCTTAATCAAATTTGGGAATCCTAATTAAATAAAGACTTCTCTATTTAATCTTAAATAGGATTCTAATTAATTTGGGTGCTAGCCCACTAAATTAAAGCCTAATAGATTAAATATTATTTTGGCATATTAATTAATTAATTTAACTTACTTAATTTTAATTAACAATTAATTAAAATTACATTTAATTTATTTAATATAAATATCAAATATTTAATTAACAATTAAATCTTATTTTATATTTCGAATTTATTAATCAAATTAATATTTCCGAAATATCTCGAATATCCTAATCCAATTAGGAAATGCCAAAATAATCATTTATTAACTTTTAATAAACATCTTGAATTTGTAACATAGACGAGAACTATATTGTGAGACCGTCATAGGTTCATTATCGAGTAGCAATAGAATAATATTAACTCTTTAATATTTCATCTCCATGATATTCCACAGACCATGGGTAATCACCTAGCAGCAAGCCATAGCCCCTAGTCGATGAATGAAGTGGGAAAACATATGAACCTG